>CM057229.1:45241002-45526002 GCA_029891385.1 Erythroxylum novogranatense | reverse complement strand
TTAATTTTCTCCTTTCCATTTGTGAATGATTAAGATAAATCTTGTCCATCTCTACCTGTTAGTCGACTAGTCGAGTTGTTATAGTCGACTAGTGTTAACATATTTCACTACAAGCTTTAGCTTTGCTCCTCGATAAGTCGACTAGTGACATGATAGTCGACTAGTGTTCCTGTTCATTTTATTTGTAGTCGACTTGTAACATATTAGTCGACTTATTTTAATCCCCATCTGATGATCTTTAATTTATTAGTCGACTTATGAATTACTGGTCGACTTGTTGCTGACTCCAACGGATATATTCAATCAAATTTTCTATAATCTTCATGTTTAATGTCTCTAGCATGATGAAGATTATTTCCTTCTTGATTTCACCATGATTTATGTCTTGCCCATTTAAGATTGATGCAGTCTTGATTTATTTCAATCCAAATCACCTGAAATAATTTCTTAACCAATTCTATACATTTTATTATTATCAAAACATAAGTGGGATTTAATGTATTTTCGGAGTTTTGAGGGAAGGAATAGAGTTTTTAAAGAGACCCAGATGACTGATAGTCGACTGGTAGGGTATTAGTCAACTAATAAAAATAAAATGAAGAGTGGGGGTTGCCTGATATAAAAATAGTCGACTGGTCGAAGCCGCTTAGTCGACTGGTTTGAAAAAATATGTGTATTAGTCGATTATGGCTGTAATACTCGACTAAAGCATTTAAACACCTTATCTCTTGATGCAATAGTCAACAAGCCAATCAACAATCAATACATTGTCAATGGTAGGCAAAGGTTCCTTACCCACTTTACCAACAACAATGACTTTACCTTTGTTGTTGTCTCCAAATGTGACATATCCTTGATTCTTTGGTTTGATTTCTGCAAATAAGTTCTTGTCTCCACTCATATGTCTTGAACATCCACTATCAATGTACCATGTGCTTGGTGGATTTTCATTCCTTGCTTGTACCTACAACTGAAACATTCTTTCTTCTCATGGGTACCAAAGCCATTTTGGGTCTATTTTGGTTAGTCATATAAACCACATTAGGAGGTGTTGTACCTTTTACCACCCAGATTTTCTTCACATTAATACATCTTCTAATACTTTTACAAGCAATTTCTATATGATCATCTTTCAAGCATTTAGCACATTTAGCAACTTTGCCATCTTTAGTAAATTTAGAAATCAAGGAACAATCTCTATCAAAAGGATCATATCCTAAACCATGTTTAGAAATAGAATATCTTTGTAAAGACAACATCTTTTCAAACTTTTCATTTCCACTAGCAAATTTTCCAACCACATAAGAAAATTCCTTTCTAAGTCTATCAAGCTCACCAGTAAGATTTTCTTTTTCAGCAAGACATGTAGAGTGGTCTTCCTTATTGCAATCTAAATCATCAATAGTTTCATGCAAGACATTATTTTCAACAACTAGATCTCTTATTTTCTTTCTCAATCTCTTGTTGATTTCAATAGCTTGTTCAAAATCACTTTGTAAAGCAGTAAAAGAATCTCTAAGATCAATTACCTCATCTTCAACATCACTTATTAAGGAACTATTTGCCATAAGAGCTAAGTTGTTTTCATCATTGCTTTGATATGCTTCCTCATCATCACTCCAAGTGGCTACTAGGCTAGCTTTCTTTTTCCCTTTGTCATACTTGCCATTTTTTTGGAGATTTGAAGTGAAGGATGAGCTTCTGCATTCTCTAGCATGATGTCCTCTTTTTTCACATTTCCAACACCCTTCATTGCTTTTCTTTTCTTCATAGCTTTTGGTCCTTCTTTCCATGGTGTACTTCTTTCTTTCTTCATTTCTTCCACCACTTAATTCTTTCCTCCTATTTTTGAGTAGTCCTTTGAACTTTCTCAAGTTTCTAGCATACATTGCTAGTTCTTCCTCTTCTTCCTCTTCATATATTTCTTCGTCACTTTCATCAAGAGAAGAAACATTAGCTTTTAAAGCAATTGACTTTTGTGACTTACCTCTTCCTCCTCTTGATTTGAGAATGATCTCATAGTTTATGAGTGATCCCACCAAGGCATTGAATTCCAAATGATTGATATCCTTAGACTCCATAATAGTGGTGACTTGTGAGTCCCATTCTTTCGGTAGTGAACGAAGAATCTTTTTCACCTTCTCGCTATCCGTAATGTGTTTTCCAAGGTTGCCTAATCCATTGATAATTTCTGCAAAACGATCAAGCATAGTGAAAATAGACTCACCTTCCTTCATGATAAACATTTTATAGTCATGGAGAAGCATGTTGATCTTTATGTCTCGAACTTGATTGGTTCCTTCATGAGTGATGTGTAGTCTCTCCCACATTTCTTTAGCACTAGGACACGAGTTCACTCGATTTCTCTCCTCAATCGTGAGAGCACAATATATCAATTTCATAGCTTTAGCGTTGATGTAGGCTTGCTTCCAATCATTGTCATCATATTCCAGCTCCGTTTTCACCTCGCCATTTTCTTGTAATGGAGCATGTGGACCGAAGATGATGATCTTCCAATACTCCACTCCCTCGCTTATAATATGATACTTCATAGGATTTTTCCAAGAAGAATAGTTAGTACCATTAAACAAAGGAGGGCGATTATTGGTGTTACCTTCTTCCGCTAGATTGTTGTGTGCCATCCCTGGATACTTCTGCTCTGATACTAATTGTAAACGATCTAGAAGGGGGGTTAAGTAGATCTTTAAATCTTTTTGTATTTTTCTACAATAAAATCAGAAGTTAATTCACACAAAAACAATTTAAACAAATTTAAATGTAAAGAGTAGGGAAGAAGAGCAAACACTGTTTTTATAGAGGTTCGGTGCTAAGACCTACGTCCTCTACCTAAGCTCCCACTTAGGATTTGGCAAACCACTTTATTACACACTTTTTAGTTTAGTGTGAACTTTTACAACACCAATTGATTTCCGGCTCAAGCTACCTTTATAATCGATTTGTTTTCCGGCACAAATCCTACCTTACAAGTGACTATTCACTAATCACTCAAATCACAAGAATAAAGAGATAAAGATGAAATAACAATGCTCAATACAAATTTGAAACAGCTAAGAGCAATATGGAGCAAAATTTGGAACAATAGTGGAATTCTTTGGCTTGTTGAACTTCTGTATCTTGATCCCTTGATGCACCACTATTTATCTGGAGCTTTTGAGAGGAATATAGACGTTGTAAATCCTTTCTAGCCGTTGCATGAATTCTTATGAACGTTGCTTAATTTTCTCCTTTTCATTTGTGAATGATTCGGATAAATCTTGTCCATCTCTACCTGTTAGTCGACTAGTCGAGCTGTTATAGTCGACTAGTGTTAACATATTTCACTACAAGCTTTACCTTTGCTCCTCAATAAGTCGACTAGTGCCATGATAGTCGACTAGTGTTCCTGTTCATTTTATTTGTAGTCGACTTGTAACATATTAGTCGACTTATTTTAACTCCCATATGATGATCTTTAATTTATTAGTCGACTTATGAATTACTGGTCGACTTGTTGCTGACTCCAACGGATATATTCAATCAAATCTTCTATAATCTTCATGTTTAATGTCTCTAGCATGATGAAGATTATTTCCTTCTTGATTTCAGCATAATTTATGTCTTGCCAATTTAAGATTGATGCAGTCTTGATTTATTTCAATCCAAATCACCTGAAATAATTTCTTAACCAATTCTATACATTTTATTATTATCAAAACATAAGTGAGATTTAAATTGTCAGCCACCATTGGTCCAGCACATTAGTTGTACAATCGAGATTTAGAATACCATCTGATCCTAACCTTGTAATTTAGGGTTTATATTCGTTTGGGTATTTTCAAATTTTTGATCCTTTATAATAATAACCTTGTTGATTTAAAAAGTCATCCTTGTTTTCTGGAATCAATGAATAATTTGTAGGTTGAAATTATTTTTTGCATTTGTCACCAGTTAATTTACCTTTAAGTTTTAGTTCTTGAGTATTACCATTTTTTGGTTTTTCATCTCTTTCCATAAAAAGTTCTTGATCTGATTCATATCCAATAATAATTTCATCTTTATGATCCTTAGAAAGTACTGGACATACTTGTACTTGTTCATTAGTTTCTAAAGGTGTGAGATGTAATTTGTTGATTAATTCTGTTACTTCAATTAATTATTGTTGTATACTCTTTTCGATATCTTCGATAGATTGATCATTCATTTAAGTCCTTTTTCTGGGTATTTTAGTAATTACTAGCTCTGATACCATTTTCGGGGGCGGTCCCTTTTTATTACTATTTTCGATTATTTGTTGAATGAGGGCTAGAATTTCTATTTGTGTTTGTACTACAGCTTCTAATCTTTGTTCTAATATTTCTTGAGTTTGAACTATAGTGTCTAATTGCTGAGTGAGACTGGTAAGTGTCGTCATAACTTCTGAATTAAATAAGTAGATAATGTAGAGAGTTGATTTTGAATTTCATCTAATTGTCTATTTTGATGGGTTCTGTAATTCTAATTGGTCTTTCTATAAATAGGTCGTTGATATCTTACAGAGGATGATCTAAGAAGAGGAGTAGTTGTAGTGGCTGATTCAGAAAAAGAATGTCTTCTTTCAATTAATGGTGGTTGATAAAATGGTTGTTGTATTGCTGGAAGAGATTGTATTTTTGGTTGAATTTTAATTCCTACTTTTGCAACTTCTTGAAATAATTGATCTAAATAAATTTGTTCAGTATGTTTAAAATCTATACTAAGATGGGAATTGGTTAAGGCATAACTAATTTGGTAGGTTAATGAAAAAGGATATTGTCCTTGTGTCATAAGATTATCTCTATAAAATTTATATGCTATAGTAATAGTTTTGTCTAGCTCTGATGATAAAAGAGGAATTCCTAATTTTAATCTAGTATTAAATTTGATTTTTCCATATTGTAAATTTCCATTAATCATGCCTAATACTTGATCATTGAGGTTGTTCATTCTTTCATCTAATATTGCCATTCTAATTGGGGTATCAATTCCTTCTTGAAAAGTGGATTTTAATAGAATTTGTATTGTTGATAATTGAATATAACCTATTTTCTTTCTTTTAGATTCAGGTAATAATTGTAATTGTCTGTTAATTTGATCGGGGTCTATTAAACTAATTCGTAAATTACCATTACATTGATCAATTCGAATAGGTGTTTCTTGAATTATTTTTCCAAAATAAATAAGATTTTATCTATTAAAAATTTGTTTTAATGTTGATTTATGAATATCTTGTCCTTTCTTTAAATCTAATTGGGTTTTCACAATTTATTTTTGTTTTTCTTGATTTATTAATGTTGAAACTTTAAAAGTTCCTAATGATTCTGTTAATTCTAAATTGTCAACATCTAATATTGCTGAAGACTGAGAAGTCATATTGAGTGATAGCATTGATGAATACCGTTTCGAATATGTTCTAATTGTTGTAAATGAGTGATATATAATTGATGTAATTCTTTTACTATAGATAAACGTTCTTCATAGGGTCTTCTGCCTAATCTATTGACTCCAATAAAAATAAGATAATTAATATGTTCTTCATTAATATGGTCTTGATAATGGTTAATAGCTTGCTGTGTATACTGTATTCTTTCTTCTAAATCGACACATATAGGGCAACTCATTTAATCTAAATCGTAATTAATATCTTCATCTATATTTTCAAAATCTATACTATTAGTGTCATCATCTAATTCCATACTATATGAATCATAACAATAAAGATTATCGGTGAAATCAAATATAATATCATCATTATCTAATCTTACTTGGTAGGCTACATTAGTATCTAATTGAAATATAATTCTCCATAGATAATCTAAAGTAATATTGAGATAATAAAGGCTAACATCTAAGAAAAATACTATAGTATCGAAGGAATTAACATTATGCTTAGAAATAGAAATAAGAATAATGGTTGTAAATAAAAATCGTATGCATAAACCGATAATTGATAAATGAGGAATATAAACAATAATTAAAAAGTATACTAACCTGAATAGTCATACTAATCAATGAGAAATGTCATATCATGTTGAAGTGCTAATCTATCTGCTTTTCTTGAATTATAAATGTATAATGTATGATCTAATAAAATGCGTGATTTAATTAAAAGTTGAGAACACTCATGTTGTTTAGCTAGAACTATATGATCTTTAAATAATTGAATAAACTTCTTCTGTTCCTCTTCTATTTCGTAATAAAATTTTATTTGTTGCTTAAGGTGTCTCCGATAATCAAAATAAGTCATACTTTAATTGATGAGAGTAGAAAGTTTGGATACAAGATATTTTCTAACTGAGATATTTTCTAACTGATGTTATTTCTTGATTACATTCAGTTAAAAACTGAATTAATTCTGCTGCTTGTTTCATTAGTAAAGCTGCTATTTTCTTGATTTGTTGAGCTTCTTCATATAGTGGATGAGTTTCTGGAACTTGAAACTTAGGGTCGTTATAAAGATCACGAGCTTTCTTATTGCGTGCTATATATAGTGCTTTCAATTCTTCATATCGTGCTTCTTGCTTGTCTAATCGTTTAATCTGCTGCTTGAGCTCATGCTTATAATGAAAATATGAATATGCCATGCTGATATATTAAAAAAGATAAAGAATCATATATGTTTTGATGGTCAAATAAATAAGTACATAAATTATAATGATAATAATGTGACAAAAAGAAGTCATAAACGACTAACCTGATATTTCTCTGGACTCGCTTGAACGTCAATCTCAGACTTAAAGCGAAGAGAAAATTTAGGAAGAGAGTGTTTATTGATATCTAATTGTGTCGAATGAAGGCATACACACTATCTATTTATACAACAAAAGGGAATAAAGTAAAAAGAACTGACTAAACATAAAGAAAAAGAAAAGAAACGAAAATGACATAAAGAAAGGTAAAGCGAAAGATTCGCTTGTACCAAAAAGAAAAGCTATTTACAGGTGGGTGGTCTTAATTTAAAGACCTACATTATTCTTGCTTTTGCTTTTGCTTTGATGCTTTGTCCGCTTCTACCGATAGATTATTCTTCAATAATGACAAGGTCGTCATCGGTAATGCTAGTAGCGTCTGGTACTTTTGATGCTGATGGACACATCATTCAATGATTTGTAGGATACTCTTGTATTTGCTTACAGAGTGCTTCCTTCCATGCTATACTAAGTCCTTGGAAATATTCTGATAAATTTTCAAATGGTGCTCTGAACTTCTACATAATTTGTAATTCATTGGAAGAAATCGAACTTTTATATACTGAAGTCATAATAATCTGATTTCCTCGATAATTGATCCTTGTTGTTGATTCTGAAGTAATCCTGATGCATTGATGATATACTCCTTCGAGACAGTTCAAATTGAACTTATTAATCAAATCCCAATTAAACTCATATTGTGGTGCTTCATCAATTGGTGGATACTGAAGATTGCTAACTCCAATTTGGAGAAATACAATCCTTGGTGCTTTAATAGCTGCATGAATAGCTTCGTCTGCTTCTACTGCTTCGAATATTGGATAACTGCTATATACTTTGATATAGAGTTCTCGTTCCTTAGCGAAACGATCCTTGTATTGCTTGATGACATTGACTAATCCGGCTGGAAAGTCTGCTAGTAATTTGAGATCTTGGATGTAGATTGTATCTGCTAGTCCACTTTGAAATACTAAATAGGTGGTCAATGGATCTGCTCCAGGGAAGATGACTGCTTTTGGTCCATATCGTCCACGATTTTGTGGATAGTATTGGAATTTCTTCATATCATCAGTCCACTGATTTAATGCTTGGAAACAGTTGACAAACATTTCTGATGTCAACAGTTTTTATTTTTTATGTAGTGCTTTTGACGGAACTGAGTTAATTCTTTCCAGATCTATTGCTTTTCCTAAAGAAATCATCTTTGAGACTAGTGGTGCTGGTGTTGTTAGAATAGTCTTGTATTGTGGTCTTAATGCAGGTTGTTGGAATTCCTGATAGGAATTTTCAGCTTCTGCTTTTGTTGAGAAACTCTTATGAATAACACTGCTTATGCCAATAATATGGATGGCTTCTTTGTGCCATTGATCATAGATGCCAGAAAATGGGCCATTGTAGATCACATAATGCTTGGATTCTTGTTGGTATATTGTTTTCTGGGGAATAGTAGATGGTTTCATAGAAGTTTGGGTAATTGAATTTGAAGCAATGGTAGAAGTCCAAGTTGAAGCTTTTGGTAAAAGAGTAGTACTGCCTATTGGCATACTCACCTCCAATCCATACTGTAGTAACTTCCTATCACAATGTAACCTACATGTCAAATGTGATGCGATAAAAGAGTGTGTGGATCCTGGATCTAGCAGTGTAAAAGCCTCAAAGTCATAAACAAGAAGCGCACCTGCTACCACATCTGGTGAGTCTTAGGCCTCCTGCCTAGTCATGGAATAGACCCTGGCTTGGGACTGCGGTCGGTTGCCCCTCCTCATAGTCCTCATGGAAGAACTCCCAGCTCTCCCTCTGACTGTAGACTGAGCCCCCAAAGTAGCAAGACAATCCCTAATTTGGTGGTCCATGGAGTCGCATTTAACGCAAGCTCCAGTCAATGACTGTACCCTCACCACCATGCTGCTTTTCATTGTACTCGCAAACTAGAAACTGATTTAAAGTTGTACCCCTTCCACTGCCAGTCTGTGAAAATCTACCCCTCTTCCCAATTCCTGACTGCCTGGATCCACCTGATGATCTGAATGCTCTATTCTGGTGCTTACTGAAGCTCTTGCTAGAACTGCCCTGACTCTCACTAGATCTCTTTCCTCTAGACCCTTGCCTAGTCTCAGCTTGTTTCTCCCTCATCAGTTGTTCAATTCTAATTGAAGCAGCTCTAAACTCAATGAAAGTATCCATATCTGACCGCACCAACCTTGTTTTGATCTCCATATTAAGTCCATTCTCAAAACTCCTACACTTATCTTCTTCTGTAGGAATCAGAGCAGTAGCATAACCCATCAATTCATTGAATCTGTCCTCATACTCAGCTACTGACATCCTACCTTGCTTCAATTCTAAGAACTCCTGCATCTTCATCTCCAGAAAGATCTTGAGCATGAAGTTGTCTTTGAAGACCCTCAGAAAGTCTTCCCACTTCAACTGACAAGGCCTGGTGGTATTGCCTGGGAAAGTCTTTCATTATTGATATGTCGGGCCTTGCAATAAAGACACTGCATAATCGAACCTCTCATCAGGCTCACAGTCCATCTGATCAAATACCATTTTCGCCCTCTCTAACCATCCCTCGGCCTCAGCAGGATCTGTGCTACCATATAAGTCTTGAACTCCTTGCTTTCATAGCCTATCATACCTCCTCTCCCTTCTTTCGGGAACTCTAGGAGGCATCTCCTCAGATCGAGGCACCAAGGACTCCTACTGGCTCCTACTGATCCTTGGTCAGATGGTTGATCAATTTGATCACCTAGAGCAAATGACCTATAACAAACAATAATTTCAATCATTTTCTGCATTTCTTAAGATCTTTCAAGCTTACCACTCCTATATGTCCCAACAGACGCCAACCATGATATGATACCACCTAAATGTGGCACTCCCTTACTGCAAGGTACACATTGGGACGCCCGAAGATCATTCCGAAACATATCCTACGATAAGACACGCTACATTCGATCACTATAATCACTTCATATGGCATGGTATCATAATTCACTTATAAAGTATCATAAGAAAATCACAATATTTTAAAAGCCAACTTTTTCCTCAATTCATTTCATAAGAACCCGATTGTCTACATTGTGACTTTCAACAATCTCCATATGTACATCATCAAAACCTAATACAATAGTACTACATGAAAGAGGAAACTATGTACAATCTAACTAATCTGTCCAAAATCCCAGCTGACCAACCTCTGAACCATGACTTCTCTTGCCAATCACAATCTACACAGCACTAGAGCCTCTCAAAAGCTAGAGTCGTCCCTCGGTCCTGAAAAGATAACGTTGTAATTTTGATGAGTTTTGCGAACTCAATAAAGTAATCATCATCGATGGTTCACTCAATTCGTGCAACACATCAATTCATATCACAATTATTTCACAATTATGCATTTCACATAAATAACACATTTTCACTTAATCATAAGCAATTTTTTTACATTTCGCTCTATCAAACATAATTAACAAGATGCATATGAAATGCTCATGAGACACTTTCTAATTATTACGTTGTTGTGACTGAGTACCTGAACTGTCCCGTATCCGTTTTTGGATACCGAGCTCATTACACATTGAGCCTAAGACTCTGAAACACTTTTGAGCTCGAGACTCAATTTTACTCGTTGAGCTTTAAGCTCTGATCGTTGGCTACTCTAATCACAACTTCCATTATCTGATTATGCATTAATGAATGGAATGCATGTAACACAATCAATCACTTGATAAATCGCATAAGTCTCACATTCCCATTCATTCCTTATTCAAAACATAATTATAAGCAAACAATAATTGAGAGAAACCGTCTAGGTTACTCACTGGTTGCTCCCGAAGCTAATGCCTGGAAGTTTCGGCAACGTCTGTGGGTTAACATTCCTATTGCTCCTCTATAACAAATAATATACACATATATCACAATTTGCACAATCATAGGTGTATTAAAAAATGCACATATATGAAATGAATTATATACAATGCACGTTCATGATAATCCCGAATATCACTTCATAAATTATTTACAAAACTATCCCCATACCAAAACTCATCTAAGTATAACTTATACTTAGGTTTATGCCTCACAAAACCCATTGAACTCGCAATTCATTTCTCATTGAATCACTTCAGATTTATCCAAGACACTCCTTTCGAGTCTACTGTTCATGTACAATCAGAAGGTGAAAATGAAGTAATTTGGTCAAACTCTCTTCTAGAAAAGTATTCCTCTATGTCTTATCTTTTCAATTACATCAAAATCATTCAATTTGGTTCAGTAATGGAAAAGTTATACTCCAAATATTTCCGGACTGCTTTTATTATGAGACAGTACCCTATACTCAACTTCCATCCAAACATTGAAACTCTTAGAGTCTGATTTGGAATCTTATTTCTTCATACCATTTGTATCCCTATATTTCTAGTTTACTCCAAATCATAAAGCATCTCATTTGGAACTCTACATATTAAGATATCATCAAAATACTGAAGTATGTTCAATAGAATAACACCAGTTCATACCATCTAAGGGTACATCCACTGTACCCGTTCCACTTTTTCACTCAATCTTTCTCAATTTGATTCAGAGGGCTGTGATTTTTTTTAGATATAGAACAATGTCATACGAGTCTAATGGTTCAAGAATCAAGTCATTTGGATGTCTAGAGAGGAAGTTATAACCAAAAGAAGCAACTATGTTTATGATCTCAATCGTCTTATTTTGTACAGTAACTTCGTCTTAGTTTCTTGCATCTTACTTTATTGCTTCTTACTTTTTATGCGTCTTACTTTATTGCGTCTTACTTTTGCATCTCCACATATATCGATCATAACTTTCCACTTAGATGTCTTAAAATTCCGTACTATATACTGTTGGAAAGATAAAAGAAAGATCTACAACTCTATAGATCTAAAAATTCCGTACTATATACTGTTGGAAAGATAAAAGAAATATCTACAACTCTATAGAAGGCAACTTTGCCAATATCTATCTAGATTAAACTAGATTTTCTCCCGAAGTCAGAACACGAAATTTACATTTAGCTCCCAATGTACTGGACCCAGTTCTCACTTCGTGACAAATTTTGAGACTCTTAGAGACATAATTGAAATTTGATGTCTTCATACGGAATATATCCATATATCTCTAGGTTAATCCACATCAAGAATCATCTCGTTTGGATAATTAGAGAAGACGTTATGGCTAAGAGACTGAAACATATTTAATGAACATTTTTTAGATTTCAAACTTTCAATATTTTATATCTAACTCATCTTCTACCTAAATTTTCTCTTCCATTACATTTCCTCATCATTATCTAGCCAATTAACTCAATATATCCATCACAAAAACTCATGGTATATAATTGATCCTTAACTCAAAAATAGGGTATCAAACATGTACCCATTCATCTTAATTTTCTGCCCTCACCCTCACTCCATAATCCAACATCTAACTTCCAAAACATCTCTATAACACATTATACATCATTAATGATCATTCACAATGATACAACATGACATTTACAAAGATACACACACACCCACACACAAAATCAAGTCCTCAATCCTACATTTTTCATCATTCAAGTTTCATTTTAACAATACCCATAACATTTAAAACATAACTTACTTGGTTTCACTTAAAATTCTTAAAAAAACAACTCTAGTTCTAACTCCCAAAAATCACTTGTTCATCAACTTGAACGAAGTAAAGATAGGTTTTTGTTGGGCTTCATTTCCGGAACCCAACTCTTGCGTTGAAAGCATATGACGTGAACGTACTCCAATGAAGTCTCCTTAACCATCATCGATTTGTTTTCCTCTTACTCTGATACCACACATGTTGGATCCGTTTTCGGAACCCAACATCCAGAAACCATTCATAAAATGTGAGCATAATAACCTGTAGGGTTATTATATGGAATCTTTTAGCCATTATTGGTTCATCATCATTCTCATAACATCTCAAGCCACAAATTGGAGTTCTATAGATGAAGATATGCTTAAAAATCCAAAGTGTGTTCATACCTCAATCATGGTCTCCCAACCGACCCCTCAATTTCTTTCCTCCAAACTTTGTCAAATCAACTCCAAAAGATCTAAATTTTTATGAAGAGATATATACCTGTCTTAGGAATCAATCGCCTCAAGAATCACCTCAATCAGAGGTCGGACGCAGAAGTTATGGCCAAACGATTCCAACATGTTCATGTCCTTACTCGAATTGGACATCCTTTGGCGCAAATGTCATAACTCTCACTGTGGGTATCGGATTGACTTCGTTCTTGGACCATTAGAACATACACATCTAGGGATACAACTTTCATGAAGACAAAAAGTTTAAATTCGGTAGTTATGAGGGTCAAAATACAAGGACAGTGTAAAATCACACGGTCAGACAGTGTAACCTTCGGGTGAAATAGCGTCCATGCGCCCAGAAAAACACGACACGTGTAAATTCACACGGGCAGGCCATGTAACTTTCGGGTGTAACAAATTTTCACCCTCCAAGACCCCTCTAAAGGGTCCTAAATCCATCATAAACTCTCATATACTCACTTCGTTACACTTAAGTGGTCATCCAATTTTGCCCTCATGCATAAGTTACCACCTTAATTCAATTTAAATCCATGTCATAAGGTCTTACTCACATTAACATGCTAATAAACTCCCATTAACATGCTAATTAATTCCACAAAATACTCTATTAAGACCTCAAAATTTATTTAAATCATGGTTAACTCCTTAAAATCAACACCTTTTTTAATCATGCAATTGAAGGAATTTGCTCGTACTTCCTTCTAAAGAAATATTTCTCATTGTCTTAATTTTCTAATGACTTGAAAATCATTCAATTTGATTCAGTAATCTGAAAGTTATACCCAAACATTTCCAAACTGTTCTTATGCTGAAACAATATGCTATGCTCAAATTCCACCCAAAAATTGACTTTCTTAGAGACTGAATTAGAACTCAATTTCATCAGACAATTTGTATCCTTATCTCTCTAGTTTAATCCAAATTAAGAATCATCTGATTCGAATAACTAAAGAAAAAGTTATGGCTAAAATACCGAAGCATACTCAATGATCATGTTTCAACTTATAACTTCCAATATTTCACATATAACCCATCCTGCACATAACTATCTTTTCTACTTCATTTCAAATTCAAGAATTCTTCTATTCTTTACACATAAATAATTGCCAAATTTTCTCATTTCATATTTCTAAATTCCAAGAAAAGTTCGAGGTCCAACAATTCTCCCCCTCTTAAAGAATTTCGTCCTTGAAATTCTTACCTGAGTAATCAAACCAATGGAGGTAATGTTCCTCAATCTGCCAAGTAATCTCTTCACTCGAAGAACTTCTTCCAAATGATCACTGTTGGGACCCGATCCGGGAACCGGATCCCAACCGAAAAACGACGAACGAAGGATACGAAGAATGAGGCGAGGCGAATTCAAATTGGATAAATTGAATTCAATAACGACAAACAAAACGAAAGCGGAAGCAAAGCGCATGCAGAATCGAAAGAAACAAATCTGACCGGATACAATCAAAAGCGAAATAGATATAATGCGAAATCAAAAATACAAAAGTACCGAAGCAAACGAAGCGAAGCGGAATCGATACTTAACAAACGAAGCGAATTCAAAATTAAAATCAAAGGATACAAATGAAGGCAAATCGAATAGCATAACAAATGTCCGAACTAAAACTAATCCATACGAAAATCCGGTATAAATTTTTTTTCTTTTTCTTATATTCACCTTTATTCGAACTAAGGCAAATCAAATACAATGAATTCTCACTTTTGGAAATTCATTCTCATGCAAATCTCAAAACTTGCTCATATCCTTACATATTCGTACAAATCCCAAATTACATTTTTTTCTCAAATTTATCGAAATTTCGGCAACATAACGACTGCATTTATCCTAACCCAAACCTGCAAAGTGTTCAAAATAACACTTCTATGATTTCCAATCAATCACACAAACATCATAATCCACCAGACCCTCCGTCCGGGATCTCAGCACACATAAATGCAAACCTAATCTCTAAAACACTTTCATAATTGTAATTCAATCTACTATTCTCATAGTTCAATCTCATTCCCAAACTCATACACAATTTCATATACAATTTCATACTCTCATACATTCATTCATAATCTTCATACATTCTGAAATACATCATAATCACTTAACGGCAATTCAAGCCATTTACAAAATATTTCAAATCTCAATTCACATAACAATACAGACGATGCAAAATCGGACCAAACGCTTCACATTCTTTCATCCGATCTCCGTCAAACTCAAGATGGGGATGAAAGGGGTGAGCTTCAAGCTCGTGGATAATATATTTATAAATTGAACAATAAGCGAAAACTCATTTTCAAGAAGTTTGATATTTTCAAACATTTCACAGTAGAAACTTTTCAAAGCTTATCTTTCAAATCTTTCACTTTTCAAACCGTTCATAAAACATTTCCAAAATCTTACATTTGCAAATCTTATCTTCTCATTTCTCAAAATTCTCAATTCCTTCTTATTTCATAATCAAATTTAAAAGCTTGAATGCATCATGCTTAGAAACGAAACAAAAGCACATAACACATCAAATGGTGCGTTCGGACTAAAATAGAACGATTACACATTTCGCAGATAGCGGTCCTGCGGTAGTACCGTGAATGAGCGCATTACACTTTCCCGCATAGCAGCCCAGTGTAGCCGTGAAGGGAGTCTGAAATCGGAGCTCCATGCCACTAGCGGACAGCCCGGAGAAGGCTATAAAACAGACAAATGCGCACTCGTCCCACAGATGGGACCTGACCAAACCCACATAACACATAATTCGAAACCGAACAATTCGGATTGCCCGAAGGCACTTTTCGAAATCTTACTTTTAAACTTTTTATATCATAACATCAAATAGTGTCAATACTTGACACATTCTCATAACACATGAAAATCATATAACAATTCTAATACAATTCAAATCATCAATTTAATCACATATCACAATCAATCAAAATTCATAACCATGAATGCAATAATTCCTTTGAATCATTATTCAAACTTATTCAAAATTTACAAAGCACATTTCTCAAATTATTCAAATAATTCGAAAACCCTGAATTTCATAAACCTTGCATTTTCTAAAAATCATTTCCACAATAAGGAATTTAATCCTTCAAATCATAATTTTCAAACATTTATATAAACATTAATTTATCAAAATTCACTTCTTAAATTTTCAATTTCACATGCTTAGCTTAAAATTCAACAAATAAATATATTACCCACCTCGGAATGATGCTAGGAACTCGTCCCGATCATCAATTTGATCCTTGCTTCTTTCCTTCTTGTAATTAAAATTGACCTAAGCCATAATCATTCAAATTCCACATCATAATTTGCATAATTCTCAAAATTAACTATAGGGAACCCAAATTTATCATTTTTCCAAGCTTTCTAAAACAAGAATTTCTAAAATTCCCAAATTCAAACTTTGATCTAAATCAATTCATTCAAATTCAATCTCATAAATAACTTAATTTTCAAAATTGATGTCATAATTCATCAATTCATACTACTTTCAAGATATCTAAACCACCAATTTCAAAAATCTCCAAATCTCAAAATTGGCCTAAACCAATTTATCTAAATTCAATATCATAATTCACAAATTCTTCAAAATTGATTTCATATATCACCAATCCATAATATTTTTCATGATTCTACACTAACAATTTCCATAAACCCCAAATTATGAAATTTGGGCATAATCCCAATTAAATTTTCATCCAAAATTAAACACAACCTAAGGCATAAACATCAAAATTGACTTCATATATCACATACCCATATCATTTTCCATGTTTCTCAACCAAAAATTCATCAAAATCTCAAAGCTCAAATTTTTCTCTTACCTCTTTCCTTCTCCAAATTTCGGATTTCTTAGTTTGAGAGGAAGCTTTCATCTTCTTCTCTCCTTTTTCCTTTGAATCCAAGCAAAACTTATGCTAAAAGCTCAAAAAAAAAATCAAAAACCCTTATCTCTCTCTCTCTTCTCTCCAAGGCCGTAGCTTCTCCATACTTCTCCTCTCTTCTTATTCTTCTTATTTTCTCTCCTCTAAAATTTTTGTGACTCTCCACCTTATACGGCAACTCATCCCATTGCTTGATGCCATGTCATTTAAAATTGATTAAAGACCAAACTATCGTTTCATATATGCCAAATTTCCAATTTTGCCCTTATACTTTACTTTTAGTTATTTCCACTTGCGGGTTTGATTCGCACTATCAAGTTGAAGGAATTTGTTAAAACTTCCTTCTCTAGAAATGTTCCTCTCAATCATACAAATCCAACGCCACCGACCGCGCTCAATTCGGATCACTACACCAAAAGTTATGCGCAAAATAGTTCAGGTATATCCATATTCTAACACATTTTTCATGTACGATTATTTCCATTCAGAAATTAACATTCTTAATCCCAAAATTGAAACTCGATGTCTTCATAACAATTGTATCCTTATATCTCTAGTTTAATTCAAATCAATAATCGCCTCATTTTGATTCCCATATCAAAAGTTATGCTCAAAATACTCTCAGATGTTCCTAATCCAAAAACTACACACAAATCCGAACTTCCATTCATAATTTGAAGGTCTTAGGGGCAAATTTGACATTTCATTTGTTCATATGATTTTTATCCCCTTGTCTTAACTTTATTTCGCCTCAAGAATCGCTTCAATCGGATCTCTGTAGATCCCGAATTTCTCAAAATACTGAACTATGTTCAGAAAATTAGTCCACTCACTTTGATTAAATTAATCACCATTAATTTAATCTCATAAAATTACAAATTTCCCATGAGGATGTAGGGAATTGTCTTAGGAATCTAACTCCGCAAGAATCAACTCAATCGGATGTCGGACGGAAAAGATATAAGCAAAATAGTGAACAAAGGTCGGATTGGAGGAGGAAGCTAACAAAGAAATCAAAACGGCGCCGTATATCATACGAAGGAAACGACGTCGTTTCAGCAGAAACGCTCGCGCGTTGGGTGAGGCGAGGGTGAGGTCGCCCTGGCGACGCGTAGCCCTTGCGACGGCGAGCTGGATGCTCACCATCGCTAAGGCGATGCGTCGCCCTAGCGACGGGGATACTTCATTTTCTATTTTTTTTCACATGAAAAATCCGAAACTTCCAAAATTCATAACTCTTAATCCCGAACTCCAATTTTGACAAACTTAGTCTCTATAGAAAGCTTGAGGGAAGCTCTACAACTTCAACGAAGGACATAAACTCAATTCGACTCCTAAGGGAGTCCATTTTCTGGTCAAAGGTTCTGTCCTCTAATATTCATGCTCAAACCATAACATAAACTTGTAAAAATCATAACTTATTATTCCGAGATCGAAAAAATTACATAATTTATATCAAAATAAAGACCAAATCAAATCCTTCAACTTTCATGAAGAACATCAAAGCTCAATTAACCTCTAACTAGGTTAATTTCTCAGTCAAAGATTCAGTCATAATTAAAGTCAAAAGTCAACCCTATCACATATAAACTTTGATGATCATAACTTCCACTCCTGATATCAAAAAATTGCAAACTTTATGGCTACAGAAAGCTCTTAACATAATCTACAAGTTTCCAGAAGACCATTTTATCAAATTTTGCCTAAATCAAAAGTCAACCTTCAAAGGCCAAAAAGTCAAACTTTTTTACAATTTTTCATATTTTCACACTTTCTCTTTTTAGTCATGATTTTCAACTTAATTTCAATCAACTCATCCACTTAATTTCATAAACCATACCAATCCACTCAAAACCCCAAAGATATCAAAATCAAATCATTTCTTTTCTTCTCAATATTCTTTAAATTTTAAGTCATCTATTATACAATACATACACAAAGCACTCCTTAAATTTCATTTTTATAATTCAAATTTTCACTCAAAGATCGGGGTCCAACAATCACAGTCAATAGATCCACTCGGTCTTTCAATCACTTATTTAATCATTCACTTTTTTTATAAAAAAAATTCCTTAATATATATATACCTCAGATTACTTACCATTTTTTTCACATTTCGCATCGATAAAACCAATATCAAATCATATCGATATTCCTTAGCATATTCACACATAATACGTTATGAATCTGGGACATCCAATAATACTAACTTATAAGTCAATGGTCCAGTTCTTAATAACTTACATGAACCAATACAATTCAAGCTTAGTTGCTTCTTTATCCTAACCTGAGCACATCTTACATTCAATCCAAGCACACCTTGGGAACGTGATACTCTCAGAAACATTTCATCATTTGTTTCATAGTTTACATCTCTATAGTGTCGGCACACTTAACTTTCATGTCTATCTCACTGTATTCCATACCTTTGTTGTTGGTCCACCAAATTCATTCATTTGTCGTATAACGCTCCGTACAATATTCTAATGACCTCACTACGATAATGATTGTCATGTTTAAGGTCAATCAAGCTGTACATTAATCTTATATTCCTATGAACTCCAAATATAAGCTTTAAGCATAGACCGTCGGCAAATTCAAACATTCAGTCACTTGAGTCTATATTCTCCGCCACTAAATGTCGTTTCGGTGCATTCCTACTAGGACATATAGCTTAAGTTACTATTTGTGCCTTCTCTAGTAACTTCTTTGCTCAAACATCTTTATCGGTATACATACCTTTCATTTCAATCACAAAGCATCATGTACAAATCAAACTCAAAATTCACATTCATTTCTCAATTCCATAGCAATTTGTACTTGATTTTGCTCCAAATTCAACTTCAAATTCTATGCTTCCTTTTTGCATTATATCTGATAACCTCCATATTTGAATTCATGCTTCACTGCTATCGGGATCTCTGCTTAATGTGTTGGATACAACACTAACTTTACTAAGAAATACTCATTTGTACCATCATAATCTTTTAGTACTTCTGTCCATTATCTCAGTCTCATCTTTAAAACTCCCAACTCAATAATTACCTCAAACTTTAATGATCTGCATATCTATAAATATCCAAGATGTTTCTGTACGTATAATGTATCCAACTTCCCAGCAATCACTATTGCAGGAAGTTTCAATTCAAGTATCAAATAATCAACTCATGAGGTTTCAATTGTCTCCATGCATATTAAATCACTTTATCATGCTGCATTGCATTTTATCCCAATCTCTTATACAACATTATTGTATACTATAAAATCTCCAAATCCAGACAATATAATCATTATCGGTATCATAATTCCTCGAAATTTTCTTTACTTTCATTGCTCCTCCTTACTAATCTCTCCATGCATTTCAATTGATTTGCAAACTCAACTTTCTATGTTGGTAACACATTCATCAAAATCTAGTTTATATCTCCTGTGCATACTCGCATAGGATATAATATGGATCTAAGTTCTCCTCATGTTAGCAATATTGTTACCTTAACTTCCAAAATCCACTCAGATAGTTGGACACACTATATTGATCGTAGTGCATGCACTCTTAGTAGCATACTCAACCTCTTATGCTTGAGTCTCAAATGGGGTATGACTCCAATATTCCCTTTGATTCAATACGTATTCATTTCTGATTTGTTCTTTCATTAATCATTCTTAATAACTCAATACGATCAATTTCAACAACTCATGAACTTTTAATAATTTCACTTTCTTCC
The DNA here is from genome assembly GCA_029891385.1 of Erythroxylum novogranatense. NCBI lineage: Eukaryota > Viridiplantae > Streptophyta > Magnoliopsida > Malpighiales > Erythroxylaceae > Erythroxylum > Erythroxylum novogranatense. The sequence continues at coordinate 45,505,575 of CM057229.1, read as the reverse complement.
ACATTTTACATAATCAAACTGTCCTTCATAATAACACTCAATGAAATAAGAGGCATAGTCATTTACTCTTATACTTTGGTATGTACCATCATGATCACTACATCTTATACACAAAAGTAATTTCAGTAGGTCACTACTTTATATCTCATGCTACCGATACATCCATCGCAATTGATTCTGAACAACCTCTGAATATTTTACTACTATTCAGAATTACTCCTTCATAGTAGTTACCTTTTCAGCATAAACACCTATACCATACTTCCGTTTCGTTACTCTGATTCATCTTATAGTTTCTTAACTATAGGGATCATAGATTACATCCTATACCATATCCAAATATAAATCTCATATTTACCCAATCACATTGTTCACCAATGTAACCACATTATCAAACACGTATTCATAATAACTTGCCAACACATCCTCGAGAACTTCTTCACATATCACTACCATTTGTTTCATTTTCCATACATACATTCTTAATCAATTTAGAATTCTAGATGTATAGCCATCTTGAAATTCTAGTCTCAAATTCATTAGCACAATCTTATACCATATCATAAATTCCGAGTTCAACTTTTCAATTGCACTTTGCTTGTACACCTTAAATCTCATCATTTCCAGCTATGTCTTTATTTCTTTTTCAGTCAATTCATGAAAATATTGTCACATCCATATCAATTCCAGTACGTATCCACAAACTTTCCTTATCTTCTCACTTTCTGACAAATCATTGTTCTTCTCACTATTTCTATCAACTTTAACTCTTAAAAATGCCTATGCGTGTGACATACACATGCGACTCATACTAGGGATTAGTCGTTGTGGCATGCTAAAAGTTGTCAAACACGCACGTAACTTGATACATCTTATCAAAATGCCCATGTAAGATCTCAATTCTGGGCTCTGATACCACAAATGTTGGGCGTCATTTTCGGAACCCAACTCTTACCTTGAAACCATATGACGTGAACGTACTCCAATGAAGTCTCCTTAACCATCATCAATTTTTTTCCTCTTGCTCTGATACCAAACATGTTGGATCCATTTTTGGAATCCAACATCCAGAAACCATTCATAAAACGTGAGCATAATAACCAGTAGGGTTATTCTATGGAATCTTTTTAGCTATTATCGGTTCATCATCATTCTCATAACATCTCAAGCCATAAGGACAAGCCCACACAAAGAAATGACAATAACCACAATTGATTTTCTTCAAAACAATTGTATCTCTATGTCTCTAGTTCATTTTGGAGAAAGAACCAACTCAATCGGAATTCTATAGATGAAGATATGCTTGAAAATCCAAAGTGTGTTCATACCTCAATCATGGTTTCCCAACCGGCCCCTTTATTTCTTTCCTCCAAAATTTTTCAAATCAACTCCAAAAGATCTAAATTTTTATGGAGAGATAGATACCTGTCTTAGGAATCAATCGCCTTAAGAATCACCTCAATCGGAGGTCGGACGCAGAAGTTATGGCCAAACGATTCCAACATGTTCATGTCCTTACTCACTATGGATATCAGATTGACTTCGTTATTATACCATTAGAAAGTAGACATCTAGCTCTACAACCTTTATGAAGAATAAAATTTGAAATTTGGTAGTTATGAGGGTCAAAATACACGGACCGTGTAAAATCACACGGTCAGACCGTGTAACCCTCGGGTGAAATAGCGTCCATGCGCTCAGAAAAACACGACCCGTGTAAATTCACACGGGCAGGCAGTGTAACCTTTGGGTGTAACAAATTTTCACCCTCCAAGACCCCTCCAAAGGGTCCTAAATTCATCCTAAACTCTCATATACTCATAATCTTGCCAAAATCCACTCTTTCGAGTTTGAGATTCACTTCATATACGCTAATGGTTCGGGAATTTCGTCCACTACAACATCCTAACTTGGAATGATTATAACTTACAACTCGGATATCAAAAAATTGCATACTTTACGACGTTGGAAAGCTATAAAGACGAACTACAACTTCTATAAAGACAACTTGGTCCAATTCAATCTAAATCAATACAGTTTTTCCTTGGAAGCCAGTATATACATATTTTATCCTCATGAAAAACTTACAATTTTGCCTTAAACAAACTTGGATTTTTATGAACATAACCATTCAACTACCAATTGGAATTCTTCAACTCTCAACCTTAATCCATACGACCCTTCCTATTCAACAACATCTTGTGCTTCATGACATTCCTATCTTTTCTTTCCATATTATCTCACTTATATATATATATATATATATATACCAACCCTTATTGCTCAATATTCATCATCATTGTCCATATACAATTTCACATTTCAAAATCCGTACACATATCCATATTTCATTTACATCACAAGATTCCAAGCCATATTACATCATCAATATCAAAATCCAATATACAAAATATGCAAAACCCAAAATTTCTCAAAATCCACTTGAAGCCTTGTTTTACATCAATAATTCCAAAACAAAACAAAACATGCATATTCGGATTTATGCCTTGATTCACTTTCACTTGATTTCTTGCTCAATACCTGGAGATGGGACAGAGAGGGGGTTAGCTTAAAAAGCCCGTGGGTAACAGCTTATAACGGAAAAATAAGCAAAACCATTCAAAAGTTTACTGTTATAGAAAATTCTTGTTGAAAAGCCATAAAACGCTCGTTTCTCAAATTCTCATCATGTATTCAAATTCATAAGTCACAACTCACAAAACATGAATGCATCAACTTGTTCACAAATCATGAACACATAAGCACATAAATGGTTTAGGTAGATCCATAGTCATGACGCACTACACATTCCCATATACTGGTCCTGTGTAGCCGTAAACTTGAGGGAGTCCTTGAAGGAGCTCCGCGCCACTAGCGGGCAGGCGGGAGAAGCCTATTCTTGGGTCAATGTGCACGTGACGGTTCTTGGATAGACTACCAAACCCACATAGCATGTAATTTATGAACTTGAAAACCAATTGCCCAAATGGCACATTTTGAAAACTTGTCTTCCATGAGCATGAAACATTCCATATGCAATTTCATCATCATTTCTCAATTCATCATCAAAATTCATACACCAAAACATGCGACACTATCACAAATCATTCAAAAGCAATAAATGCAACAATTATAGCAATTTCTCAAATCAAAAGCAATGCATGCAACAATTATGGAGTACTTTAATATCATTTTATTTTCTTGCTTCAAAAACAAAGTTTTATTTCTTAATTTGGAAAAAGAAACCTTAGTGGCTCATTACTCAATCATAAACAGGAAACCCATGTAACACATGTTTCATGAACTTGCAAACTTTTTGTCCAAAATGACACATTTTCTTGGAAACTTTCTTTTCATATAAAAATAATCATTCTTGAAAATATGATTGTATAAACGTGCATTCTTTTCAAACGAAAAGCATTTTCATAAAACATCACACAATTCACATATCAACATGTAGCAATTTCTCAATTCATTCAAGGCACCATTTATACAACAATTATGATGCAATTTAAATCGTTAAATTTCCTTGATTTAAGGAAAACAAAAGTGGCTTATTTACTATATTATAAACATGTACTCACCTTAATTCCTTGCTTGAAAACCTTGCTCAAAAAGCCTCCCCTTGATCTTGATTCCTCTTGCCTCTCTTAATCTCCTTTAACATAAACCATAATTCCCAAATCAATAGGCATTCCAATTGACAAACCCATAAGACATATTCACTAAAATTGATCATAGAATCCTTATACCCATACATTTCTTAAGCTATAAAAACTAAAACCATCTAAAAAATCCAAAGATCAAATCCATTCTTACCTTGAATCTTCTCGAAATGAAGAGTTTGTTGGCTCATATGGAAGCTCTCATCTTCTTCCACGTTTTTCCCTTCTTGAACAACTTGAAAATCACTCTCGAAGGCTTAGAAAAGTTGAACCCTAGCTTGCTCTTCTTTTTCTCCTTCTTTCCCTCTTTCTACGACTCTCTCCCTCCTCTCCCCTTTCAATTTCATTTCCCTCTCTTCTAATTAAAAGACCACTCCTTTCTCTTGCCTTTTTATACCACTAATGATGCTAAAAAGTCCATATTGCCCTTACTTAAAAGCCTAGGAACTTAAATGCTTAAGTGGTCTTCCAATTTTTCCCTCATGCATAAATTACCACCTTAATTCAATTTAAATCCATGTCATAAGGTCTTACTCACATTAACATGCTAATAAACTCCCATTAACATGCTAATTAATTCCACAAAATACTCTATTAAGACCTCAAAATTCATTTAAATCATGGTTAACTCCTTAAAATCAACACCTTTTTTAATCATGCAATTGAAGGAATTTGCTTGTACTTCCTTCTAAAGAAATATTCCTCATTGTCTTAATTTTCTAATGACATAAAAATCATTCAATTTGGTTCATTAATCGGAAAGTTATACCTAAACATTTCCAAAATGTTCTTATGTTGAAACAATATGCTATGCTCAAATACCACCCAAAAATTGACTTTCTTAGAGACTGAATTAGAACTCAATTTCATTAGACAATTTATAGCCTTTTCTCTCTAGTTTAATCCAAATTAAGAATCATCTGATTCGGATAACTAGAGAAAAAGTTGTGGCTAAAACACCGAAGCATACTCAATGATCATATTTCAACTTATAACTTCCAATATTTCACATATAACCCATCTTGCACATAACTATCTTTTCTACTTCATTTCAAATTCAAGAATTCTTCTATTCTTTACACGTGAATAATCGCCAAAATTTCTCATTTCATATTTCTAAATTTCAAAAAAAGTTCAGGGTCCAACAATTTTTCTTAAGGTGGAAGACACAAATAGCAAAGTGGCTTGGTGTAGGAACGAAAAATAGATGAATCTCTTAGGAGGTGTTTGATGAAAAACACTGTGTACGGAAAGAAAACTTGAAGAAAATGACGATGAACAATGAACTTAGACATATTACTCAACTTATCAACTCTCAGATAACAGTAGCCTACTTCTAGCACAAGTACACAGCCTAAGAGATATTTGTCACTTCCCTCACATCAAGCTCTAACTTAGTTTCTTTTGAAGCTAACTCCCTTAACTTTCATCTTTACAATTCAACTATCTCCAAATCTTCTTTTGATTTCTTTTTCCTATTTTCCATAATTTTTCAAAAACTTATTCCTAATTTCCCTAAAATTTCCAAAATTTCCCAAGAAATTTCATATCAACAATTACACTCTCCAAAAATCAATTTTTCAACATATAACCACAATTTTCCATATACATAAAATTTAGAATTTTCAAAACTCCTAGAAATCACAATTCAATCTAATTATACCCGAAATTATTCATGAATGCATGTACAATTATGTTCATGTGCAAAATTTTTACTATTCTCATGTATGTGTATGACACATTGTGTATGAGCATGCAAATACATCTCTAAGCTCTCATTAATCACTCACATTTACCATTCTAACCTTTCCACAGATAATGGGATGTTACAATTATTTATTTATTTATTTATTTATTTATTTATTTATTATTATTATTATTATTATTATTATTATTATTATTATTATTATTATTATTATTATTATTATTATTATTATTATTATTATTATTATTATATTTTCTCTTTTCTTCTTTTTCTTCTTCTTCTTCTCCTTCTTCTTCTTCTTCTTTTTGTGGGTCAATTATAAATAACATCTCTACTAGTTAGGATAAGGCTATGTACTATCAGACCTTGCTAGACTTTGCGTGTCAACGAAATTTATACTAGATGTTGTTGTTGTTATTGTTGTTGTTGTAAGACTCATTATTACAAGACTAAACTTATTTAAGTTAAAACAATCTTGAGTTTACTCAATATGCCTAACAATAAATAGAACTTTGGTTTATTTTTATAACAATGGAAGGCAATGATCATATTCAAAATATGTACTTGACATTTTAAAGAGGAATTTACTTCTATTTGACTCATCAAACACAAAATTATATATAATAGATTCATACATATAAAACATACAATTATACATGCATAATTTATTAAATATATATATTAAACGTGAAATTTATGCACGATAATTAAATTATATGCATAAAACATTAAACTTGTTTGATTTTAGTTATTGACCTTTATAATCTAAAATAATATTGTCAATACCTTAGATAAATTAGATTACGCTTATTGATTCCTACGTGAACTAAATTCCTATTTCAAGAATTTGATTTTAAAGCAATTTCAAATTCAATTGGAAATTCTTTAACAAAGTTAATTGAAAAATAATTTTAAATAAATTATGCTTTACCTATTATAATTTTAAAACTCCTTTTCAAAATTATAAAATAATACACTCTAATCTAATTAGAAATTAATTTCTTAATTAGGAAACTATTTTCGAATATTAAAGAAAATCACTTCCAAAATTAAATATAACACCTTTTAATTTAATTAAGGCAGTCATTTTATATTATTTATTTGGACATTAATTGCTTAATTAATTAAAATCTTTCCTTAATAAAATTTAAAGTGCTTTTAAAAATATTATAGAAAACTTATTGTTCTCAATAAATAAATAAATTCAAATTTAATCAAGACAAATACCTTTGTTAATGAATCAAGAAATTTATTATTCATAAATAAATAAACAATTTCTAAATAAATATAATAATAATTCTCTAAACAAATAAAATAGTAATTTAATTTATCTTAATTAAATTAAAATAAATACATTTAATTAAGAAATATATTTTTAATTACGTAAGAAAACACTTTTCTTACTTTTAAAAATCTAATTAACTAACTTCAATTTCATTGACACATAATTAATTTTGACTTTGAAAACAACTTCTCTAAAATCTAAATTTATGAATCAATCCAATTATTAATCTTAATCACTATAAAATAATTTATTTAAATTTGAAATTAATTTTAAAATTTAAAACTATTTTAAATTATATTTAAAATTAAGTCTTATTTTAGTATTAGGATTACTTTAGATTATTTGTTTCGGTTATGTTTTTAGTTTTTATCTTTGTTTTCAAATTTTGTAAAAAGAAACTTATTTTTTGAGTTGTTGGTTTTACTTTTGGTTTTGATTTCTTCTAGTTTTCAAAATTTATGAAACTACAAATAATTATTTTCATTTTTTCATTTTTATAATGAAATTTACTATTAAATAATATTATTTAGTTATTAATATATTAATTATTAATAGTAATTATGAATATTTTAATTTAATATTATAATTAATTTAAATTAATTATTAATAAAATATGAATAATTTAATTTTAATTAATTAAATTTAATAGAAAATGTAATTAAATTTAAAATATCTTCCAAATATGTAAATTTTAAATCAATTTTAATTTAATAATTAAAATAAATTTTAATTTTAAATTATTTATTTTAATAAAATAAAATAAATTTATGAATAATTTTAATAAATATTATATAAGAGATTACGAATAGGTTTTTGGAACATTGGGACCATTACAAGAAAGTCTTTAGAATTTATAAAGATTTTAGATAAATATAAGATTGATATAGCATACATTTAGAAGACAAGATGGATGAGGGCTAAAGTGAAAAAGATTAATAGGTTCAAATTTTAGTACTTAGGGAGTTCAGGACAACATAATGAAGTAGGTATCTTGATTGTTAAAGAACTTATAAATCACGATGTAGAGGTAAAGAAGACTAATGATAGGATTATCTGCAAATATTGTAATGAAAGGTGTTGATTTCAATGTGATATGTGTTTATACACCTCAAATAGGTTTGGACGAACAACTTAAAAGTCTATTATGGGAAAAACTAAATAAGGTGATTTAACAGATCTCCCCTTACGAGAAAGTTATTTTAGAAGGAGACTTTAATGGTCATGTAGGCGGCATCCATAGACTCATGGGAGTTTCAGGTATAGGGATAGGAAAGATAGTGGGACTGCTTTGTTGAATCCTGTGGTTGCATTTGAGTTAATGTTAGCCAATTCTTTTTCCAAGAAAAATGAGAAACGCCTACTAAGTTTTAAGAGCATAATTAGAAAACTCAAGTTAACTACTTTATCATAAGGCGGAGTGATCAACCTATATGCAAGGATTGTAAGGTGATACCAAACGCTTTCTTGTCAACTTAGCATAGACTGTTAGTTTTGAATCTTATAATTAAGTGATAGAGGAAAACGAGAAGTCATAGGAAGTGTATCAGAGTTAGATGGTGGAATCTGAAAGGAAAAATGGTAAAACAATTTAAGGAGGTCTTGGGAGTTTTTTAAGGGCCTAAAGGTAGTAAGATGGATTATTGATGTTGGAATAAAAATGTATAAGAAAATGTTAAGTTCAAGAAGGATGCCTATAAAGCTCTACTAAATAGCACCATAAAGGTAGAGAGAGAAGCTAATAGAGAAAGGTATAAATTGGAAATGAAAGAGGCTAAGAAGACAATCTCATGAGCTAAAATAGAGCTGACAAGAAATTGTACCAAAGATTGGAAACTAGAGATAGCGAAAAGGATATTTGTAAGTTAGTGAGAGCTGGGGGAGAAAAAACCAGAGACTTAGATCAAGTTTTTTTGTATAAGAGATGAAATAGGATAGGTGCTTATGGGTTATGATTGAAAATGACATTAAGAGAAGAAGACAGAGGTACTTCTATAGCCTTTTTAACGAAGATATAAAGGATAACATCTCTTTAGGTAATCTTAGCTCGTCCAAGGGGTTTCGTAACTTGAATCATTGCATATAGGTTATAAAGGAAGATATTAAAAGAGATTTGAGGGAGATGAAGAGTGGAAGGGCAGTAGGGCCTGATAAGATACCTATACAGGTATGGAAGAGCTTAGGTGTAAAGGGTCTTACTTAGCTAGTCAAGCTTTTTGTCGTGATTCTTAAGGCTACCAAAATGTTGGATGAGTGGAGACTTAATGTGGTAATTTCCCTTTACAAGAACAAAGGTGTAACACCCACTCCCACGCGACCCGAACTCGACATCGACGGTGATATCTGAGCCCGTGCCCCGCGAGGGTGGCGTGCTAAAACACTCATTCAGTAGTCGGAACATTTTTTTTTCACATAACAATATATACGAAAATCAATGCCCAAGTTGGGTCCTCATTCAATCATATACAAATTCATTATACACAATTTCCAATAGCCACTCGGGCCTATTTCCCAAATACAAATATACACTTCAATACATAAATAAAGACATGCAATGCAGACGCGAACTGATCCCGACTCTTATCCTTCATTGGAATCCTATAATATACTCTCGTTGGCTTAACGAGGTATTTTTCTGATCCTGAAAAATAATTGCAAATTTTGGGTGAGTTTTGCGAACTCAATGATTGACCATCATTGATGGTCCGCTCAGTCATTGCAACAATAATATCATTATATATAACATATTTTCCCACTGTTGCCTATTTGACCACAGTTCAAAATTTCACATACATTTAAATTTTACTTCAATAAGCACTATCACAAGACTGCACATTCACACACTTTCCATCTATTAGCATTATACTGTGACCGAGTGCCTAACTGTCTCATTTAAGGGCTCATAGTATCTATCCCTTATCCGATAGTGGATACAGGGCTCATTAATACATTGAGCCTAAGGCTCTAAATCACTCATGAGCTCCAAGCTCATCTTCACACGTTGAGCTAGAAGCTCTAATCGGTGGCAACTCTGGTCAACAGCCATTATAATTCATACAACACAAGGCATATCACTATTCTCATAGTCTCACAGTTATAAAAATACCCTATGACTATTATCACATCATCAGATGGCAATTTGCAGTGCATTCAATCAACTATCAACTATATCAAACAAAAGCAGTATGTAACCCTTTTCTAATTTATAACAGTGTTATGACCGAGCGCCTGTACTGTCCCTATAAGGGCACATTTATCGTTGAGCTACAGGCTCTGAAACTGTCCCCTTTTGGGGCTCATTAATCATTGAGCTAAAAAAAGCTCTTAAACTGTCCCCTTTTGGGGCTCATTAATCATTGAGCTAAAAAGCTCTTAAACTGTCCCCTTTTGGGGCTCATTAATCATTGAGCTAAAAAGCTCTGAAACTGTCCCCTTTTGGGGCTCATTAATCATTGAGCTAAAGAGCTCTGAAACTGTCCCCTTTTGGGGCTCATTAATCATTGAGCTAAAAAGCTCTGAAACTGTCTCCTTTTGGGACTCATTAATCATTGAGCTAAAGAGCTCTGAAACTGTCCCCTTTTGGGGCTCATTAATCATTGAGCTAAAAAGCTCTGAAATTGTCCCCTTTTGGGGCTCATTAATCATTGAGCTAAAAAGCTCTATTCGGTGGCTACTCTGGTCACAATTATCAATTTTCTGTTAATGCATTCCTATATGAATTTCATATACCACGATTTATCACTTTATTTATGTATTCAATGACCACAATTATTTTCAAATTACCACAAACGGACAAATGATTCACAATTTGTCACATGAAAAAGAAACACCATCACAGTTTCACTTTCCCATAACACTTCTATATCATATCATAACAATACTCCGGACTTTCGGTCTGGAGTTCTAAATCGATCATAGTCCCACCATTATTCACCACAGTTTTATAAAGACAGAATTTTAAGCACATAATAATTGAGGTACCGTCTAGGTCACTCACCTCATATCCATGCTTGAATCTTATCCAAAGCATCAATTTCTTCATTATTTCTTTCCTTCATCCAAGTTAAAATTCCCTAAGCCACAATTACCCACATTCAACATCACATACTGCATAAACACTAAAATTGAGCTTAGGAAACACAACCATATACCAATCTTAAGCCATACAAACCAAACCCCTTCAAAATTTAACAAATCAAAAATCTCAATCTTACCTTGATCTTTCACCCATCAATGAATTTCTTGGCTTGGATGGAAGCTCTCATCATCCTCCACGTTTTTCTCTTCTTGAGCACTATGAAAATCCCTCTTAAAGGGCTTAGAAAAATCAATACCTAGTTTACTCTTTCTTCTTTCTTCTTTCTTCTTTTCCCATCCGAAGGCTCTCGACTCTTCTCTTTTCTTCTTTCTTTTCTGTTCTGTTTTGCACAGCTCACTTGCTTTTATAGTGCCATGTCATTTAATGAATGAGGAATGACCCATATGCCCCTCCATTTAAGCCAATAAACTTAACCCTTTAAGTGATGCTCCAAAAATGCCCTTCCTTTTTGCCTTAAAACTGACATCTTGGCCCCTTATTTCAATCAGGTAAATAAAACAATTTGGCAAAACTTTCTTCTAGAGAGATGTTCCTCTATGTCTAACGAATCCATCGCTTCAAGAATCAGATCGATCGGAGCTCTATATCTCAAAAATACTGAAGTCTGTTAGATATTTTGTTTGGACCAAAACTAAATCAAGACTAAACATTGCACGTAACTTCACTCCAGAAGTTGAACATCTTAGAGGCTAAATTGCCAGTCGGCTCCTTCATATAACTTGTAGATCTATGTCTCTAGTTTCATTTGAAATAAGAATCGGATCTATTGGAGCTTTATAGCTCAAAATATCTCCAAAATACCGAAGTCTGTTTGGACCATTACAAAGCCGAGACTAAACACTACTCCTAACTTCAATCAAGAAATTGAAAGTCTTAGAGGCTAAATTGTTGATCGGCTCCTTCAGATAAAATGTAGATCCATGTCTCTATTTTAATTTGAAAGAAGAATCATATCGATCCGAGCTCTATATCTCAAGATATCTTCAAAATACCGAACGATATTTAGACTTTTCCCATAGGTCAGCTCACTTTAATCTGGTCGATCATTTTCCATTTAATTCCAAAACCGATTTATTTGGTATGAAAAGATAAAAAAAATGTCTTAGGAATCCAACGCTTCAAAAATCGGGTCAATCGGAGGTCGGACGAAGAAGTTATGGCCAAAAGAGCGGAAAGAGGTCGGTCGGCCGAAGAACGACCCCGCGGGCCGATCGACCAGCGCGTGGGCGCCTCGCTCGCTCAATCGGCCGAGCGGCCGAGTGCTGAGCTCGCCCGAACGGGCGTGTGGGCGATCGATCGCTCGAGCGCGCGGTCAATCGCTTGCGCTCCGACCTCCTAACTTCTGACCTTCATATCTTTTAACTCCGAACTCCAAATTTTACAAACTTAGTACCGTTGGAAAGATAAAAGAAAGATCTACAATTTTTATTAAGGACTCAAAAGCAAGTTCGGTCTCTAAAGGGGTCAAAAAGTCTCTCAATGATGACCGGTCGATCAGCTTCACTCTAAATAGCATCAGAACTTCCAAAAATCACAACTTTTCATCCCCTTAGCCAAAATTTTCAAATTTTATATCAATAGAAAGAGAAAAACAAATCCTATATCTTTCAAGAATAGATTAGAAGCCAATTCTATCTCTAACCAAATCAAATTCGCAAACAAAGGTTCATCCTACCCCATTTATCCTCAACAGAGATCCAATCTTTCAAAGTTCATAACTCCACATCCCCTTAGCAAAAATTTCCATACCATATAGTAATAAAAAGCTTAGACAATCTACTACAATTCTCAGGAAGGACTTCAAAGCAAATTCCAACTCTAATTAGGTCGAATCTACCCATTAATGTGGCTACTCTGTTAATTAGTATTAAAACAGCATATGACCATATCCATATCCAAAACTTTACAATTTTATATCTAATAGACCTTGCATCCAAAATTCGCATAAAATACCTCATTAGAAAGCTATAACAATCCTATACAACTTTCCAGAATGTCACTCAAGCCAATTTCACCCTTTACAGTCCCAAATAAATGTCAGAACACAAAGAGCACAAAATCTATGCCCTTTGAGCATTTGCACACTAAAACACAATTTGGGCTGAATTACCACCTGAATATTATCAGGCCATAACTTGCGATCTATACATCGAAAAATATCATACTTAGTGGCGTTAGAAAGATAACATATAAATCTTCAACTTTCAGTAATACCAATTTCACAAAAATCTGTCTCCTTTATCCTAGAAAAATTCTCAAAGTTTCGTGTAAATCAATAATGGAACCAAGATCCGGACATCGTTCATCCAAAGACACCCATCTCAACTTCCGAGCCAAATTCAAACCTCTTCAAGCCACAATTGTCCAGAACTTCCTTCATGGGAATTCTAGCCATACTTCTCAAGTTTAATAGCATAACCACATCAAATGTTATAAACAAATAAATGAAACATGCACAAGTTCCATTTTTTCAGATTTCAACCACAACTCTACTCCTTTCATGCAAGCATCAATACCACATCAATAACCATCCCATTTAACCGAGAATTTAACCACAAATTTATCAAGACATTTACTTGAGTAATTTATCCCAATTTGCAGCACAAACATACAATCTTCTTACTTGAATTTACCACTTATCTAACATTATTCAAACATCAAAACCAAATCCAAAACCAATCCAACACATGTTCAATCATTTAGCCTCACATAAACATGCACTTATACCCATACAATTATCTATTTAGCAACACAAATATACTACTTTCACTCTTTCAACACCTTTACCCATAATTGTTTTAGCAATTCACATTCCCTATCTTTAATTCCTAGCAATAATCAATGAATGCAGGTACCACTTAAAGAGCCAGTAATCAATATGTAAATGCATGTATGCTAATAAGATGCATGAGCAAACCAATGCATTTCCTTTTTTTTTCTCTTGTTGAGCACACTTGTACAATATTTCAGGTCCTCACCCTTCATTTGGGGACGGGATGTTACAAAAGGGGACATCTAAAATTGTAACAATTATAGAGGCATCAAACTACTTAGACACCAATAAGTTATAGAAGGTAATTAAGAAGAGAGTGAAAAAGGATACTCTTATCTTAGAGAACCAGTTTGGCTTCATGCCAGGAAGGTCCATGATAGAGGATTTACATTTTTTTAAAAGATTAATGAAATATTACAAGGAAAGATAGAGTAATCTATTCAAAATTTTCATTTATTTAGAGAAGACATACGACAGGGTACTTAGGGAAATCATATGGAGGTGTTTAGAGGTTAAGGGGATTCTTATGACCTATACATAGGTTATTAGAGATATGTATAAAGAGGTAAAGACTAGAGTAAGGATGATAAGAGGATATATAGAATTTTTTTATCGATATTGAGCTACACGAAAGCTCCTTATTAAGTTCATTTTTGTTTGCAGTAGTGATGGATAAACTCACTAAGAATATTTAAATGGATGTGCCTTGGTCTATGTTGTTTGCTGACAATATTGTCTTAGTATAGGGTATCAATGTCAAGCTAGAATATTGGAGGGATGCATTAGAGTCGAAGGACTTTAAATTAAGATTAAGACTATTTACTTAGAGATTGATGAAGATATAGTACACCGTACCTAGAGTGTATCATCAAAAGCAACGGAGAGATCGATGAAGATATAATACATCGTATCAGATTATTGTGACTTAAGTGGAGAAGTACATCAAGAGTTTTATGTAACAAGAAGATATCACTCAAGCTCAAACGTAAATTATATCATTTAGTAGTTAGGTCAACCATGCTATATAGGACAGAATGATGAACCATCAAACAAGTACATAATGATGGCAAAGATGAGGATGCTCCTTTGGATGTGAAACATTACTAGAAGAGATAAAGTCAAGAATGTATTAGTAAGAGAGACAAATTAAAGTTGGCTAGTATTATTGAAAAATTAAGAGAGGCAAGTCTTAGGTGATTCAAAAAAATTAAAAAGAGGCACCCTAATGCCTCAGTGAAAAGATGCGAGAAAATAGTACCTAGAGACTACAAAGAGGACAAAAAGGAAGGCCTAAGAAGAACTGAGGGAAGTGATCAAGAATGATGTGACTCTGTAGGAATGTCATAGAAAACTTTGGCATACTAAGATACTGATAATGGATCTTACATAGAAAGGTCATCATCGTTCTCTTAGGAATTTTAAATATTTTTTTTGAGTCTTTCATTTTATAGTTAACCTTAATATTTTGATTACGTAATACTTCTCTCTAGTTATTTGGCCTAAACAATTTCTTACTTAGCCTAATTACTTTCTTGGAATGACTTGTTTTATTTATTCTTGTATTTTTCATTTTTCTGGTTTGTGTATTTATTTACTTTTTGTATCTTTTATTGTTAATCTTTACCATATTCTATATGCATTACATATTTTTATTTATACATCTTTAGCTATATTTTGTATTATCATTATGTTACATTACATGTGCATCAATAAAAAACAACCTCTCTACTAGATAGGAGTAAGGCTGCGAATTACTGAATCTCCCTAAATTTTGCATTTTAGCGAGATTCTTATTGGGTATTATTTTTGTTGTTAATTAAAATAAAATTAATAAATATTATATAATATACTAAAATAAATTTAATTAATAAAAATAATTTATCTTTAAGCTTTATCTAATATATAATTATCATCAATAATAAAAATATAGCTAAATTGATATTAACAATCAAACAAGTTTTTGTTTTTCTATCACTTGTCTTTATTTGAAAGAAGGCCAAAAGTGCATTTTGAACCTCAACATTTACAACAATATACAACTTGAACTGTAACATTTTGAAGCGTTCAAATTAAACCTTAATGTTTTCAAAATGTTCAGAATAAACCCTAAATGGTCGAAAAATTTGACGGGGTTAACTCTCTATTAGTTAAATGTTATGTAGCATATATTTTTTAAATAAAAAGTGGTTCTCACTATCACGTGACAGTGAGGTCCACAATTATACATTTCACACATTAGGTTCACCTCGCTTGCCACATGACAGTGGGGTTCATCATTATACATGTCACCTTGGTAATAGGACTTACTATTATACATTTCACATGGTGGGTTTCATTTGTCACATGACAATAGGCCCACTTTTAATTGATAAAAAGTTAACATCCTTAAAATTTTCATCCGCTTAGGTTCTATTTTGAATATTTTGAAAACATTGAGACTCAATTTGAATATTTTGTATTATGTTGTAAACATTGATATTTAAAATATATTTGTATTACGTTGTAAACTTTGATATCCATTGATCACTTATTTTTTGCATGCCCTTTTTCCAAAGTTGTCTGGGACCACTGCCTCTTCCATTTTACCTTGCTCATCATCAATTCCCCTACCCTTTCAACTATTCTCTCCTGGTTCCTAACTGTTCCCCCTTCCAGAGCTTCTGTCACCACTCTCTTCCCTCTTCTGCTCTCTACAACAGTCTACCACCTTTGGACTGAACGTAACTCCAGAACTTTCAAGAATGAGGCCTTAGCTGAGGAGCGTGTGCTCTCAGGAGTAATCTCCCACGTTAGGGAACTTCTCAGCCTATACACCGAGAGGAGGTAATTTTATTTTCTTTACTATTTATCTTTTTCTGTTACAGGTCTATCGCTCACTGCCTTCGAGGGTTCTTCGGACTGTTCTTGCTTGCTCTGCCTTACCTTGGGGTTGCAGCTCCTGTCATTATGTGTGGCAGAATTAATCTTGGGCCACTTCGGAGCTATGTTTTTGCAGTTTCTTTATGTTAGTCTCTCCTAGGAATGCTTCCTACTGGTTGGTTTGTTTTGGGTAGGTTTTCTCATTGGACCTTGTAACTGGGACTTTCTTTGCCTAAGTTGCTTGGATTTCTTGTTGTTGCTGTTGCTTGGGTTTCGGGCTACTTCTTCCTTTGATGCGGTGTCCCTTATTTATTTTGATTTGTCTTGCAGTTTTGCTGGTCGAGCCTTTGAGGCTGAGTCTGTGAACTTTCTTGTATATATATATTTTGATTATTTATAAGATTTTTCTGAATTACCAAAAAAAAAAGTATACTTTTATCCATCGAAAGAAAAATATAAATTAAAAATTAAAAACTAAAACTAAAAACTAAAAATTAAAAATTAAAAGTTACA
Organism: Erythroxylum novogranatense; assembly: GCA_029891385.1. Taxonomy (NCBI): domain Eukaryota; kingdom Viridiplantae; phylum Streptophyta; class Magnoliopsida; order Malpighiales; family Erythroxylaceae; genus Erythroxylum; species Erythroxylum novogranatense. The sequence goes on along the minus strand of CM057229.1, from coordinate 45,488,679 downwards.
ATATAAAAATATATGTGGAACGAAACGATTATTAGATTCGTGCCTAAATAATTCTTATCTTAAACTTGTGATCATACATTACCTAATCTTAGTTTTAGTTAACTTAATCTTATAGCCAATCAACCGTTGTTTCAGATTTTGAATAGTCTTATCCTTATTATCAAAAACTTGTTATTTTAGCTACGAGATATCCTATTTCAATCAAAGAACAAGCTATCCCGATTGTCAAAGAACAATCTTCTTTATTTTCCAATACCTATAACGACACGCTAACTTAGCTACCCATAAGTTGTTGTCGTCGTCGCCATGTGCTGCCACCCAAGTTTTTGTATACATCCATCTTAGCCCTCCACCAATCTCCTCTGAGCCGCTAGCCCCGACGTGTTTCCAGGCGTTGTAGCTTCATCCTCTTCACGCGTCGCCCACCAATTGCACCACCACAACCTCACCTAGCAATGCCCTCCTCCTCATCTCTACTAGCTTCTCTACAATAAACATCTTCTTCCGTTCAGCAAGAACACTTCTTTCCCGCTTCAACCGCTTACCTCGCTTCATACAGAAGTCTTCTGTCCAGGCATCCATAACCTTACACCGTCAGTTTCTCCAGCTACGTACCATTCTTCTGCACAACAGCGATCAAGATGTCTAGCAGTAGCACATTAGAAATCAACCACTCACCTGCCAGTTCCATGGTTCACATATCAACAACCCGACAACACAATCAAGACACAAATTCACCCCTAGCCAGAGATCCCAAAACTTCAACACCAATTGACAATGACAACACCTCAGCCTTATACATTTAAAAGCAGATGATTTCATAAACTCAACCTTATTGTGTCACGGGACGTTATTGTAAGTTTTTTTTACGATATACCTAACTATCCTACTTATTATGTATGGTCTATTTAAATGCTTTAACCCTACCCACTATATCGTGTCGCCCATCTACCCAACCCTCTGTCTTTGTGATGGCTGAGTAGGTTTAGTGGGTTTAAATCAAGTTAGTTCGGTCCCTATCTTCACCCGAGCATGTATGGTCCCTATCAATCCACCTCTAATGTAAAACTAAAACCTAGCACTAGCATATATTTCATACAAACATTTACGTACAAAATACGTGCATATAAAGACCATATATATACGTGAAGCAAGCAGCAGAAATTTAACCGAAACTATAAAATACCTCCAGCCATTGCCTCTCCACTGAAGAGCTGAATGTGTCTGTGAAGTTTGGAGCTTCTATTCTCTTCCTCAGCATAATCGATAGTGTCAACAAATGCTCAGGTGAAGATAGGGACCAAACCAACTTGATTTAAACCCACTAAACCTACTCAGTCTCTGGCTATCACAAAGACAAAGGGTTTAGTAGATGGGCGACACCATATAATGGGTAGGGTTAAAGCATTTAAATGGACCATACATAATAAGTAGGATAGTTAGGTAAATCGTAAAAAAAAAACTTACATTCTCCCACTTGGTCCATTTAACCCAACACAACATATAACAAGAAATCAAATATATGAATCATGGCTATAAGTCCTCTTATAGTGAGTATTATCTTCCATGTATCACATATAACAAATTTTTCATTACTAGCCCGACAACTTAATGAATAAACCATATGTTTATTCTAGGTCCAAAATTAAATGACATTTCTCAAAACCAATCAAAATAGGTGTGCACAAATTTATGAGAAAATATCAAACTGAATAAGAGCTCCATTGAATCAACAAATGTACAACAAAATCACAGTGCGGAACCAAGTCCCATGTGCACTACGTGATCCTTAAACTGCTTAAGTGTCATGCCTTTAGTTAAAGGATCCGCAATCATCAAATCAGTGTTAATGTGCTCTATAACAACTTTCTTTTCCTTCACACGTTCTCTTATGGCTAAATACTTAATGTCGATATGTTTACTTCAACTTCCACTTTTGTTATTTTTAGTCATAAAGACCGCAGCGGAGTTGTCACAATATAACTTTAACGACTTAGAAATTGAATCAACAACTCTGAGCCCAGATATGAAACTCTTCAACCATACACCATGCGAGGTGGCCTCAAAACATGATACGAACTTAGCCTCCATAGTGGAAGTAGCAATCAGGGTCTGCTTGGCACTTCTCCAAGATTCAACTCCACTAGCTAGCATGAAAATATAATCAGATGTTGATTTTCTTAAATTAATGCAGCCAACAAAGTCTGAATTGGAGTATCCAACTACTTCCAAGTTCTCAGTTCGTCTTTACAAAAGCATGTAGTCCTTTCTGCCCTGAAGATATCTCAAAACCTTCTTTGCAGCTTTCTAGTCATCAATACCTGGATTACTTTGATATCTTCCTAACATTCCAACAGCATATGCAATGTCAAGTCGGGTGCAGACCTGAGCATACATAAGGTTTCCTACAGCTGAAGCATATGAAATTTTCTTCATGCGTTCCCGCTCAAAGTCATTTTTCGGGCATTGATTCAAATTGAATCTATCACCTTTGACTATGGATGCTACACTTGGTGCATAATCTTTCATCTGAAATCTCTTTAAAATTTTGTTGATATAGGTCTCTTGAGACAAACCCAAAATGCCTCGAGATCTTTCTCTATGAATCGTAATGCCAATGACATAAAATGTCTCACCCGTATCTTTCATATCAAAATTATTTGAGAGAAATTGTTTCATCTCATATAGCAAACCCCAATCATTAGTCGCAAGCAAAATGTCATCCATATATAACACAAGAAAACAAGTCTTACTGCCACTGACCTTCTAGTATACTAGTCCATTATATTCTCTTCGCAACTGAATGAAGTGATAACCTCATGAAATTTTAAATACCACTATCGAGAGACTTATTTTAACCCATATATGGATTTGTTAAGCTTACAGATTAAATACTCACCATCACTAGAGGAGAATCCTTCAGGTTGTTTTATGTAAACCTCTTCCTCTAGTTCACCATTGAGGAACGCCGTTTTTACATCCATTTGATGTAACTCAAGATCAAAATGAGCTAATAATGCCTCGTGAGTCTTTCTTTGTCTTCAATACCCATCTACATCCAATGGTTTTCAAATCATTTGGCAACTCAACGAATCCCAGACTTGATTAGATGATATAGAATTCATCTCATCCTTCATAGCATTGTACCGTAAGTCCGATTCCTTAGAACTCATGGCTTGCGAAAACATTTTAGGATAATTTTCAGCTCCAACATTGTAATCTGACTCTTGTAGATACACTATGTAATCACAAGGTATTGTTGACCTTCTAACCCTAGTGGATCTCCTTAATGTTGTATTATCAACCTCACGAGGAATTTGTTGCTCAACCTGTTGTTCAACTGGTTGTTCAACAATTTCTGGTTGCTCCTCATTTACAACTTGATCTACTAGATTAGTGTTAACAACTTATGGAACTTCAGTAACTGGTTGTCCCACACTCGTTTGACCTTGAGGGTTGTGAATGACAATCAATCGATCACTTGACCCAGAGGGTTGAGCTTCATAATGGCCGCTTTCAGAACCTATGTCTGGAAAATGACCACTCTCACTAATCAAGTCATTCTCAAGAAATTTTGCATTTTTGGATTCCACAATTCTAATACTGTGAGATGGACAATAGAACCTATACCCTTTAAACCTTTCAACATATCCAATGAAATACCCACTAATGGTCCTTGGGTCTAGCTTCTTCTCCTGTGGGTTGTAAATTCTCACTTCAGATGGACATCCCCAAATGCGTATATGCCTCAGACTCAGTTTTCAACCCTTAAATAACTCAAAAGGTATCTTCGAGATAGCCTTGGTTAGAACCTGATTTAATATATACACAGCCGTCTTTAGAATTTCTATCCACAGGAATTGAAAAAGTTTTGTGTTACTCCTCATACTTCTCACCATGTCCATTAAGGTTTGGTTTCTTCTTTCTGCCACACCATCTGATCCGGAGAACCAGGCATGGTGTACTAGGCAACAATCCCATGTTCCTGAAGAAACTTCGCAAAAAGACCAGGTGCTTGTCTATTTTCAGTGTATCTACTATAGTACTCTCCACCTCTATCTGACCTCACGATTTTAATCAGTTTTTCACATTGATTCTCCACTTCAGCCTAAAACATTTTAAAAGCATCCAAAGCTTCGTCCTTAGAACGAAGTAAGTAGAGATACATATATCGCAAATAGTTGTCTATGAAGGTGATAAAATATTTCAGATTATTTTCATCCATATCTGGACAGCAAATATCTGTATGTATGATTTCTAATAGGTCTGTACTCCTCTTGGCACCCCTTTTAGACTTGTTGGTTTATTCACCCTTAATGCAATCCACGCAAGTCTCAAAATCAGCAAAATCCAAAGTACTAAGTACCCCTTCATTTACTAATCGCTTAATTTTCTCAATAGAGATGTGTCTTAATCTACGGTACCACAACATAGAGGATTCTTCATTCACAACACATCGTTTCAATCCAGCAGTGACATGCATCGAATTATAGGCATCATTATTTTGTAACTGAAGGGAATAGAGACCATCAAATAAGGTACCATAACTAATAACTTTCGATCCATTACACAAATTGAAACTAGAATCTGAAAAGTTAAAGGAAAAACCAAATGATACAAGTCTTGATACAAAAATCAAATTTCTAGAGAAATTTGGAACATAAAAGGTCTTTCCAAGCACAAAACAAAACCACTACTCAAAACTAAACTGCAAGTGTCGATGGCTTCTACATGTGAACTCGTCTTACTTCCTAAATAGATGACTTGTTCACTTCCCACTGGCTTCCTTAGGTTTTACATACCCTGTAAAGTATTCGAAACATGGATTGTAGAACCAGAATCAATCCACAATGGGTTATGATTAACATTAACCATATTAGACTTATAACAAACAAATGAAATTTGAGTATCTTTCTTTTCGAACCAGTCCTTAAATTTGATGCAATCTTTCTTCATATATCCCCTCTTCTTGCAGAAGAAACACTTTGACGGCTTCTTTATATTGGCTTGAGGAGCAAGTTTGCTCTTTCCCTTACTCTTGGCATCGTCCTGCCTCTTCCTTCCAGAAACGGTCAAATGGACCCTTTCACCATCTTCCATCAACAACCTCTCCTTCTCTTGCACACACATGGTCAACAGTTCATTAATTGACCACTTATCCTTATGTGTGTTATAGGAGATCTTGAAAGGACCTTATTGTTGAGGTAGAGTGCATAGAATGTAATGCACTAAGAAAGTTTCTGATATTATACATTCCAACGCTTTCAACTGAGCCGCTATGTCCCTCATACACATGATATGATCACATACACTCTTTATTCTAATGAGCCTTAAGGATGACAACTGCATAATTAAAGTGCTGACAAGGGCCTTACGGATGTAGTGAATTGCTCATCAATGGCCTTTAATAGATCTTTCATATTACTATGCTAGTCAACAAAACTACGAATGCCAACAGATATTTTGGTCTTTATGAACGTCACGAAGAAACTGTTAGATCTCTCCCACCTTTCATAAAGAGCAGTAAATTCTAGAGTGCTGGTCTCAGTCGTACTCAGTGGTTCGGTCTTCCTAATAGCATAGTCTATATCTATCAAGCCTAAATGAAGCAGAATTCTCTCCTTCCAAACTTTATAGTTGTCACCTCTCAATTAGGGAATATCACACTGAATATTAAATGTTTGAGTAACTACAAATTGAGAAATAAATATATGCTCGCTATGTATATTTCAAGACCAATGATAATTCGTGATTTACTAATGTAAATTACGTGCTTAATAGATGACTCTAGTGACATAAGACTTGCCTGTGGGCGAAAGAATTACTCAATTAGATTCATCTGAAACGTTATGATAAAACTATAGAATTATGTTCCTTTTCTTAATTCCTGTGGGCAATGGTTGGAGGTATTTTATGGTTTCGGTTAAATTTTTTCTGCTTGCTTCACATATATATATGGTCTTTATATGCATGTATTTTGTACGTAAATGTTTGTATGAAATGCATGCTACTGCTAGATTTCAATTTTACAGTTATGTTTAACACAAGAATAGATAAGGAATAAATGATTTTTTAGGAATAAGATAGATAAGAAATATGATAGAATATATATTATTTAATTTAGTTTATTATTAAGAATTTTTAATAATGATGTAGCGTAAATGTTTAGTTTGAAAATATAAATTAATAATGTTATTAATTTTATATTATTATTATTTAAAATTTTATTCTTCTTCTTCTTCTTATTATTATTATTATTAGATTTTTATAACTAAGTAATTATGTGAATTTCTTAAAGTTGTTTTCATCCAATAAGTTCGATTTTTATTCCCAACTCACTTGGAATAGATAAAAATAGAGAAGAAGATGAGTCTATTTATTCCTCAAACTCAAGGAATAACGAAACCTTTGGATTATATATTCTATATGTTTTCTTTAATCAAATAAAAGAAAACCTTATTATCAAAAAAGATTAGGAATAAAATGGTGATTTCAGTTAACCAATAAACTCATTAAGGTTTTGAAGTTTTGGTTTATTATCGCTTATAAACAGGTTATTTTCAATGATTCAAGTTCTAATATTATTATTTAACACTTAAACAATTGTTTTCCAATCTTTGCTAACACTTCAACTTTAAATTAAATGTAGGGTTTTAAATTTTAATATGAACTTTTCATATTAATATAATTTGATTTTGCAATTTTGACATAATCAATTTCGTATCATTTAATAAAATAAAATTTTAATCAATTTATAAAATTAACTTAGAAAAGTAAGACAAGATTTGATCCACGATTTTTAAATATAATTAAATTTTTTACCAATCAATATTCGATTAGATATAGGCGTAAAAATAATGCCTACTATATTTGAGTCTATTCATACTAATTATCCACTATTAGTTATTGATCAATTAATAATAGTTAAAACTATACTCAAAGTGTCATTCAACTTTGGGATTTTCAAATTGATAATAATCGAGAATAGTAAAACATTCTCACTAATCATTTAGAGTAATGAATTCTACATTAATCACTTAACTATTTCCATATAATTCATATGCTAATCTTAATGAATATAGATTGAGCTATTATTGACAATAATAGGTTATAAATGCTATTAAAACATATTGATCTTTATTCGAGATACTTTGAAAATCTTTAGTTGGATCGTCAATACAATAATCATAATAAGAATTTCTACATAATTATTTCTAAAAACAAAATTTGCATAGACATAAATATTAGTGATCTAAATGGAATTATCATATGAGGTCATTTTAGTAAACTTGCCTCTAACAATTACTCATACGTTTGTTTAAATATCTTTATACTTTAGTATATGAGATCATCGACTACTTTGTTAATAAGAAAAACACAACTTATGCTAATCTTTATACGTTATGTTAATATCCAACATTAATAGAACAATGATTAGGAATAATATATAAATGTAACATAAACCGGTAATTATAATCTCATAACAATTTTATTGGTAATGTATATTTATCCCATATATTTTATCATATATATATGAATGTATATAAGATAAATAATGTTTTTAAATAATTATATTAATAAACTATAATCAATCGATCGAACATAAACTAATAAGTCATTCGTCTACCAGTAACTAGTTTTCTGCAGCCATCTTTACTTGCGAAGAAAGAGAGGTGAAAAAAAAAGAAGAATTAAGGGAACTTGTTGCTGTTGGAATTATGCCCATGACCCAATCGTTATGTAATAGATTGAACAATTTAGTTTTGTGATTATTAATTTTGATTAATAACATGGCAAATGATTTTATTATCATATTACGTTTATTGTTTATTATTCTAATATGATAAGTCCTTGATTAAATTTATACACTTGCCATCATAATGGAGATTATGATAATGAGAGTCAAGTCTTGAGGGTTTAATCTAAAAGTGTTCTTGATCATAGGATCATCAAATAAGGACTTTAATGATCCGGTTAGATCAATATATATGTAATAGTATCTATTGGATAGATATTAGTAGATCTCGTTTACTAAGTTACATATATAGATTATGAATATGGAGATATGATCATTGAACTGACCAAACTGAGAATTCCCAATGGTTAATATTACCTATGAACTGTCAAGTGGGATATTCTCATAAGGATTTAAGTGTATATTGTTTCCTTTGACCTGAGATCATTATAGTAATCAATAGGTCACTTATTATGTTTTGATGTCGGACACCTAGTGTGTAAAAATACTAGTTGAATGATCATTGGATGTAATTAAGTACCTATATGATTAGTGGTGAGTCAAGAAGGAATCCATCAACTCTAGGTAATGAGTTTGAACTCTATGTTGTCATTGATCTTAATGATTGTTTCAAGACCTTGGCCAGGGCAATTGAATGAGTAAGGAAAGGAGTTTTCTTAAGTCATTCACCAATCATTAATGATCGACATGTAACATAGTTGGTTATCTAATAAGGTTTGACAGTTAAACCATACCTTAGGATAATCCGGAGTTGTAATGATGGAAGGTAATTATACACTATCCTTAAAAATAAGGTTCTGTCTTTGTAAGGTTGTTACTTCATACTATCTGGTCGTTGAGGAGTGTTGCTAGATGTCAACCTTGATTAGTAATTAATTAGATTAATTACTACCGGCTTAGTGATGAACCTATGTGGTCACACACTTACGAGTGTAATATTTCTCGCTTATGATTATTTAATTTATTATAAGATAATTTATTAAATAATCTATATGGCATATTATTATATTTTTTGCTAGAACAGAAAATATAATTAATATTGAAAATTCTCTTGTACAAAATAAATGAATAAAATAAAATAGTTTTATTTTATTCCATTTTAGAAATAATAATAAAATAAAATAGTTTTATTTTATTTAATTTAATAAATAATTATTATTATTTATTAATAATAATTAAACAAAAACAAAAGACGTTGGCGACTTGGCGTGGGTCTTTTATTTTGCTAAAGGATGTGTTGGTTGGCTTTTTATGATTCAAAAAAGACTAATGTTAAAAGAGACGTTGGTTTTCGTTTTATAAGATATGACAGTACTGGTGGAACAACAAGGTGTTTTTTTAAGTCGAGTGTGTTTTTCAGAAAAACTGCTGTAGTCTTTTTCCTTTTAGTTTTTGACAAAACCGAAAAGAAAAAGAGAGAGATCTCCTTCCTTCTTCTTTTTCGGTACTGAAATATAAACACAAGAGATTAAAGAGAAAATTGTTTTTCTCTATTATCGAAGAAAGAGTTCTTCAAATTTATTTATAGCCATATCAAGTGTTGAAAGCGGGATATATTTTTCGGTATGAAGCACATAAAGATTTCGTGTTTTCGAAGTTTCGAATCGAGTAATCGTCATTTTCAGGTATTTATCATATACCTATTTTTTATTATTTGTATGTTGTTAAATGCAAATAACGATTATAAGATTAAAATTTTAATTTTTACTGTATATTGTGATCCTTTAATTGGTATCAAAGCCAGATTTTTGCGTTTATATCATACTATAAAAACGTGTTGTATTTGTTGATAATTATTATCATAAATTGCACTGCGTTTGAAAAACTCACGTTGGTGTTCAAAGATATGATCAGTGAATGCATTTATTGAGTGTTATACGTATGGATAAAACTCATAAAAGCCAAGCCATTTGTTAGATTTCGTAACCTTTGATAAATTTCTAAGCATTGGACACATATTGTTTAAGCACAGGAAATGCATAGTGATATCTACTGTGTAAAACGATGGACAAGTGTTGTCCATAGTAAATGGGTATTGTCCCATGGTGAAATGCAAAAGGATTTGTGTTTGGTTTTGGACGGGAATAGTCCTGACTCACTTATACACGTTTCCTGAAAAGTGTTGAGTGGGGTTATAAAAATCATTCAATTAATGCATGCAATATCTATTGTACGAAACAGTGGCAAGTAACGTGTATGTGAGTTTTGAATTTGTTTTTAGTAAGTGAATTCAATGTTAAAAGCTTAAGGAGATTCACTGTGAAAAACGATGGACAAGTGTTGTCCATAGTGAATGCATTAATGGGTATTGTCCGATGGCTAATGCACATTGTCCGATGGCTAATGCTTAAGTTTTAATCATTAAATGCATGTAATCCACTTTACACGTTATAGACAATTGGCAGCACATGGTTATTTGGAATGATGTTAAATATAAGCATAGTTATTGTTATATCGTGTACAGTGGACAATAGGTTGCAATGTATATTTTTCTTTCCAGATGTGATATACATGATTTAATTGAAAATTGGCTTTTGGTGAAAAGCTTTTGACCGTGTTGTCACACATCAACAATTTTAAATTATTATTATTTTGCTAATTGTTATCAAAATTAAAATAAAATGATATGAGCATTAATGTTATTAAAATTGTTTTAATAGCATAAAATCTTGACCTTTAAAATTATAGAGTTTATTTTGATATAATATATGATATTTTATCAAAAGAAATTTTCCATTCAAATAGATAATAATATTTATTTTGTTTACAAGGAATGACACGATGACCGTGTAACTTGTAGTTCGTAGATAAATAATATTTTCTATTGCATATGATCTGATTGTGAGAAAAAATTATTTAATTTTATATTTTGGCCTAGACAACCTAGGGAGTATAGAATTAATTAATTTTTTCGTCACATGGATGGATAAATTAAATTATACAAATAGGAACGACCTAACAACCAGAGGATTATTTAGTATTGAGCCTACTATAAAATTTTATATGATAAAATAGGCAATTTATCACTCTTTAATTATGCATAAGTAACGACTTGACAACCAAGGGGCTCATTCATCTTTTAAAGATTCATTTAGATAAAAGTCCATGTCTAATGATATATGACTTTGTTCTTATTTTGATATTTTCTCTTTTATTAGATTTCTCAAAATGTCTACTATATCACTGCGAAGCATTCTTGATGCTAACAAGCTAGCGGATAACAATTTTGATGATTGGTACCGCAATCTGAGAATTGTTCTCATGCACGAGAAACCTATCGATGTAATCGATAAACCCATGAAGGAAGAGCCTTTTGAGGGAATTAATGATGCTAATGCATTGGATGCATATTTTAAGCATCGTCCAGAGTATTTGGGCACTTTGAAAGGCAAGAAACAAGGTGGGACATTTATGAAAAATGTTTTTATGATTTCTTTAACCACTATTGATTCTACTAAATGGGTATTAGATACCGGTAGTAGCTTTAACATCTGTAATATGTTGCAGGGTTTAAGGATCAGTAGGAGATTAAAGAAGGGAGAAATAAAGTTACAAGTTGGGAATGGAGCAAGTGTTGCTGCTCTAGCTGTAGGAACTATTTCTCTTGTTATGCTTACGGGAAAGACTCTATTATTGGAAGATTGTTACTATGTTCCTAAGTTTGTTTCGAACATTGTTTTCATTTCGTCATTAGACAAACGTGGATTTCATACAATCTTTAAGAATAACCAATGTAATATATTTCATGGTGATGAATTATATGTCAATGGTTATTTACAATATGGTCTTTATGTCTTACCTGAAATAGTTGTTTGTCCAATTATGAATGTTTCTGGTCATAAAAGGAAGAAAGATAATCAACCAAATCAAACTTACCTTTGGCATTATAGACTTGGTCATATTGGTGAGAAAAGAGTAAACAAGTTACACAAGGAAGGATGTCTTGGTCAATATGATTATGAATCATATGAAACTTGTGAATCTTGTCTCAAAGGCAAAATGACAAAATCTCCTTTTACTGGAACTGGAGAGAGAGCTAGTGAGCTGTTAGGACTCATACATACTGATGTATGTGGGCTTATGAAAGTTCAAGCTAAAGGTGGATATTCTTATTTTATCACCTTCACTGATGATATGTCAAGATATGGATTTGTGTATCTTATGAAACACAAGTCTGAATCATTTGAAATGTTCAAAAGATTTCGTAGTGAAGTTGAAAAGCAAACTGGTAAGAGTATAAAAGCACTAAGATCTGATCGTGGCGGTGAGTATCTTAGTGATGATTTTGTTGATTATCTAAGGCAAGATGGAATCTTGTCTCAGTAGACTTCTCCAGGCACACCACAACTGTAACGCCCCAAATTAGGGGTTAGCATATGAAGCAAATTTAGTCCGATTTATGTTATGTCTCTTTGACATTTTGGCATGCATTCATGGCATTTTCTTGGTACATTGGTTTAATGACACTTCGGATTGATTCGGACTGTATTAGTAATTTTAGGATACTTCGATGATTTTTAGAAATTGTTGGTGACGTATTTAGTATTTTTTGAACAATTATTTGGAAGTCATTATTTTATGACGGAATTTTTGGTGAATTTTTGGAAGCTGTCTGGGAATTCTGGGTATTTGTTTGTTCTAAGAATTCATAAGTGTGTTTTTGGGTAATTAACTATTCATCTGAATAGTACTAATTGAATAAGTGGACGAATATATAAGGGTTGATTAATTATTTTAAGACAGAACCGATAGCGTTCATCGGTGTTGTTTCGCACTCTGTCGATCGATTTCGATCGCTTTCACTGCAGATCACGAGGTTAGTCCTTTTGATAATGAATCTATGGTCTGTTCTTGTCTTTTATAAAGATAGTAGGATGAGATCTGATATGGGTAAAAGAAATTTTTAGATCTATAATATTTGACGATTTGGATGATTCTGATAGGTTAGATTTGTTAAATAGGTTAGTTTTTAAGTGATGATGCTAGAAGAATTGAGAAGAAAAGAAAGGAAAGGGAAAAATAAGTAAAAAGAAAAGAAGAAATTTTTGGAAGTCGAAGAAGATGATGAACAGTGCAGCATAGTGAGGAACAGTGAATAGTGAATAGTGAATAGTGAGCGATGAAGCGATGATCCAAATGCGTATTTATGAACAGTAATAATACGTATTTGTAAATAGTAATATGTATTTTTGAACAGTAGAAGAATCCCAGAAATTTGCATGAACATGCATCATACTCATTTATCATACAATAATAATTTGTATCGTGTTCCTATTATAGAGGAGCGATCAACGCCGAGATATTTCCGGACTTGAGGCAATAAATAGTAAGGCGATTTAAGGTCGATGTCGGGACTTTCGGTAATGTCAATAATTTGATAAGTAATTCCGACAGTAAAGTTTGTTAGTAGTAACATAATCCTGGTAAATAAATTCTGTACAGGTCAGTAATATCGGTAAGTAATTTAGACAGTAAATTTGTAATAGACCTGGGATGGTCTCACTTTGATTTGTTCTTGAAGTAACTTGATTGTGATGTGTCTTGAATTGCTAATTGATTCGGACATGAAGGTCCGAGGTATTGATTGATGATTGTGATATTGAAGTGTTGTGTTCTGAATTTCGGACAATGATTGTCCTAGGCGTTTCTGACATGTTTATATCATTGGAAGTGCTACTTGCTTTGCACATGAATTATCGAAATGACTTTGTTCGGTTTAAAGCTGTTAGTCCGAGTTGTGGGTAAATAGGCGTGCCTAGAAGGGTCAGAAGGCTTCGTGACACCGGTGTCGAGACTTGGTCTTCTGTGACACCGGTGTCTTCTAATATGGACACCGGTGTCGAGACTTGATCTTCTGTGACACGGTGTCTTCGATATAGCCACTTGGTGTCGAGACTTCGGTCTCTCTGTATAAGTCCGTTACCACTTCTATTCATGGACTTGATTTATTTTGATCATTACGAAGTGCATTTTGCACGATTATTAATCTCGAATGCATCTGCTATTGTTTTGTGGAAAGACATCGGTTAATTTAGATAAATGATTACTCACTAAGCTATATGCTTAGACGGTGGATTTACCGTGTAGGTCGAGCGAAGAGTTTAAAGGCGGGACGAGTCAAGCTGCGGTGGCCAAAAGAGTCGAGTTTTGTGTTGTGAAAATATATTTTGTTTGGTTTGTTTGGGCTGTAAATATTCTTTCGATTTGTTTCTGAAATTATGAGCTGTATTATATGTGTGTTACGTTTAGTTTTTAAAAATGCATGTGTGAAACGTTTTGATTTGATTGTACTGTATTGGGTGGCATCCACATATCCTCCCAGGGGGTATTTGGGTGTTACATCTTTTGGTATCGAGAGAATGGTTTAAGCGATTCGGTTTAACCGGTAACTTAACTATTGCTTGTACTTGAATAGAAGAGTTGTGTCTGGCCTAATGTGGTTTGTCCCATGTTTTGGTTCTAGAATGTCTGTATGAAAAGATTTATAAGACTGTTGATGAGGTAGTTGAGAATTTGTGATTCTGGATAAGAATATAAGAATGGGTTCGAAATTAGAATGTCATGATGGTTACATATCGTAAGTTTATGAATTGATGCGATTCAGACATGGGAAGTTGAATAGACTGTTGAACGTGCATGTACACATGCTTCTTATGGTTAGACGGAGTTAGGTCTGTAATGAATTCTATGTCAGTATGTTCAAGAAGTACGAGTTTGATTTTCGATATGTATTTTTAGCTTAGGAAGCTAAGATGTCAAATAAGCAAATAATGAGGTAATGCATTTGTATTGGTGAATGCATTGGGTATTGAGATTCGATTATGATGAGATTATTGGATTAAGACTTATTGACGTGTTCGGTATAGCATTGCGTTGTTTCACGATGTTGGATTACGGACGGAGGTCCGATGATTCAGTTATTGTGTGAGCATTATAGAAGTGCGTTTGATCATTCAGATTTTTGAAATTTGGATAAAATACACCGTTATCTTCCAATTTTAGGAAAAGAAAAAATTGGCAAAAGTAAAATAAGAATACTAGTTTGAAAGTGTGATTCTTAGGATCAATTTTGGTGCATTTTGAGATATTGGCAAATTTGTGGCAAAAGATTGGAATGGTTCAGTTTCTAAGTGGGAGAGATTCAGAATTTTATTCTGACTTGCGTGAATGTATACTTATGGAAGACGAAATAAATGACAATCGAAAAATGAGATAGAAATAAGGAACGAATAAAAGAGAAGTCTTGTCCTAGATCAATTGAGAACAAATGTTGATAAGTGAACTTGTGTGAAATCATTCATGTTTTGCAGGAATGAAGAGAAAAAAAAATTTGTATGCATAGACAAAGGTGATTAGTTGATACCTGATTTGAAACTTACTGCCATAGCTTTGAAAGCTTGGAGACACTGTAGGTGTAGTGACACATGTCGGATAGTTTGCGGTATTGAAAGAATTGAATACGATACGGAGTCAATGAATAGAAGAACTGAAGGTTTATGAATTGTTTGAATGAGTACTATCCTGGTACGTTTGTGTGTATCTGATGCTGTATAGAAGACACATGAGTTAACTGTATTACCACTGTAGCGATGTGAATGTAATGTGTTGAGAGGGAGATGCATGTGGATTGTATGTCGTGAAATTGGTGGAATAAGGTGACGAGTTATATGATCGATCATGAGATGATATCTGATATTAGGTTTCTTTGATCACATTGTTGCGTGATTTTACAAGAGAGAATACGTGAAAGATGAGATTAATGATCGCAAGATATGAATTGAACCTTTTGACTGATGACTAGTATGATTATGTAACTATGTGAAGAAACATTGGTTTTGTGGCTATAGTGCTGTGCTATGATATTTGGCGGTATTAGATGATATTGGCGTTATTGATTAGAAAGTGAAAGTAAAACATTTATTTTTCCTTATGAAAAAAAAATTACATGCCTTGCTCAAAGGCTATGCCAATAAGCAACAGAAGGATCATAGGAAATGCTAAGAAGAAAAAAAAGTGCGAGCTTCATTTAGCTCTACACTAACACTAAGAACGAGATAAAGATACATAATGATAAGAATTACACAAAAGCATGCGATAGCGGATAACATTTTGAAATTTGGTTAGAAGAAATTTTGAGGTAGGTAAGAAAGAAAGAATGTGGAGGGATGAAGTAATGAGGAAGGAATGGTCTCTATTTATAGAACATTTTGCACTGATTAACTAGTCGTTTATGACCGTTCTCTAGCCGTTACTAGCCGTTTTTTTTTGTTAACCGTTACATGATCGTTACATACTAGCAGTTACCTCAGTATCCGCAATTCTTCGGATCAGATTTGAATTTCGAGGACGAAATTCCTTAAGGAGGAAGAATTATAGCGCCAAATTAGGGGTTAGCATATGAAGCAAATTTAGTCCGATTTATGTTATGTCTATTTAACATTTTGGCATGCATTCATGGCATTTTCCCGTACATTGGTTTAATGACACTTGGATTGATTTGATTGTATTAGTAATTTTGGATACTTGATGATTTTAGAAATTGTTGGTGGCGTATTTAGTATTTTTGAACAATTATTTGGAAGTCATTATTTTATGATGAATTTTTGGTAAATTTTGGAAGCTTTACGGGAATTACGGGTATTTGTTTGTTCTAAGAATTCATAAGTGTGTTTTGGGTAATTAACTATTCATCCGAATAGTACTAATTGAATAAGTGGACGAATATATAAGGGTTGATTAATTATTTTGAGGCCAGGCCGATGGCGTTCATCGGTGTTGTTTCGCACTCTGTCGATCGATTCGATCGCTTTTCTGCTGCAGATCACGAGGTTAGTCCTTTTGATAATGAATCTATGGTGCATTCTTGTCTTTTATAAAGATAGTCGGATGAGATCGATATGGGTAAAAGAAATTTTAGATCTATAATATTTGACGATTTGGATGATTACGATAGGTTAGATTTGTTAAATAGGTTAGTTTTTAAGTGATGATGCTAAAAGAATTGAGAAGATTTGAGAAGAAAAGAAAGGAAAGGGAAAAAAAAGTAAAAAGAAAAGAAGAAATTTTCGGAAGTCGAAGAAGATGATGAACAGTACAGCATAGTGATGAACAGTGAATAGTGAATAGTAAACAGTGAACAGTATCCGTACGTATTTATAAACAGTAATAATACGTATTTGTGAATAGTAATACGTATTTTTGAACAGTAGAAGAATCCCGGAAATTTGCATGAACATGCATCATACTCATTTATCATACAATAATAATTTGTATCTGTGTTTCCTATTATAGAGAAATGATCACTGCCAGATATTTCCGGGACTTCGAGGCAATAAATAGTAAGGGCGATTTAAGGTCAGTAATCAGGACTTTCAGTAATGTCAATAATTTCAATAAGTAATTCCGACAGTAAAGTTTGTTAGTAGTAACATAATCCTGGTAAATAAATTCTGTACAGGTCAGTAATATCGGTAAGTAATTTAGACAGTAAATTTGTAATAGACCCAGGATGGTCTCACTTTGATTTGTTCTTGAAATAACTTGATTGTGATGTGTCTTGAATTGCTAATTAGTTAGGACATGAAGGTCCGAGGTATTGATTGATGATTGTGATATTGAAGTGTTGTGTTCTGAATTTCGGACAATGATTGTCCGAGGCGTTTGCCGCATGTTTATATCATTGGAAGTGCTACTTGCTTTGCACATGAATTATCAGAAATGACTTTGTTCTGGTTTAAAACTGTTAGTCCGAGTTGTGGGTAAATAGGCATGCCTAGAAGGGTCTGTAGCGCTTCTGTGACACTTCGGTGTCGAGACTTCGGTCTTCTGTGACACTTCGGTGTCTTATAATATGGACACTTCGGTGTCGAGACTTCGGTCTTCTGTGACACTTCGGTGTCTTCTGATATGGACACTTCGGTGTCGAGACTTCGGTCTCTCCTGTATAAGTCCCGTTACCCACTTCTATTCATGGACTTCTGATTTGTTTGATCTGTTCTGAAGTGCATTTTGCCTGATTATTAATCTCTGAATGCATGCTGCTATTGTTATTGTGGAAAGACATCGGTTAATTTAGATAAATGATTACTCACTAAGCTATATGCTTAGCACGGTGGATTTGCCCCATGTAGGTTCAGAGCGAAGAGTTTAAAGACTGGGACGAGTCAACTGCAGTGGCCAAAAGAGTCTGAATTTTGTGTTGCGTGAAAATGTATTTTGTTTGGTTTGTTTGGGCCTGTAAATATTCTTTCGATTTGTTTCTTAAATTATGAGCTGTATTATATGTGTGTTACGTTTAATTTTTAAAAATGCATGTGTGAAATGTTTTGATTTGATTGTACTGTATTGGGTGGCATCCACATATCCTCCCAGGGGGTATTTGGGTGTTACAACAACACAATGGTGTTTCCGAAAGGAGAAATCGAACCTTATTGGATATGGTGAGATCCATTATGGGTTTCACTAATCTTCCTATCTTCCTATGGGGATATGCTTTAGAAGCCGCTGCATATTTATTAAACAAAGTTCCCACTAAAACAGTCACTAAAACTCCATATGAGATATGGAAAGGACGTAAGCCTAACCTAAAACATTTGAAAGTTTGGGGTTGTCCAGCTTATGTCAAGAGATTGCAGCCAGATAAGCTTGAAGCTAGATCTGACAAGTGTAGATTTGTTGGCTATCCCAAGGAGACTGTGGGATACTATTTCTATCACTCTTCTGAACACAAAGTGTTTGTGGCTAGAAATGCAACCTTTTTAGAAAGGGAGTTCCTTAATGAAGGAAGTCATGGTGTAGAAATAGATCTTGATGAAATTCAAGATTCTGATGAATCAACACAAGCTCAAGAGCATCAGATGCATATTGAGCAACCTTTTCTTGATGTCTTAAAATTAACACATAAGGAACCAGCCTCAAACGTTGAGGTGAGTGGACTGGTTAATGAACTGTCAAGAACACGTGCAACAAAGAAGATCAAGTAGAGGAAGAACCTATTGTACATGAGCCTCTTAGAAGGTCTATTAGGGATCGTCGTGCACCAGATAGATTAAACTTAATGGTGCAAGGTGACGAAGAGAATCATATTGATGATGACCCTAAGACTTACGAAGAGGCTATGGCAAGTCCAGATTGTGAGAAGTGGTTTAAGGCCATGGAATCCGAATTAGAATCCATGAGAATCAACAAAGTATGGACTTTGGTCGATCCCTCAAAGGATATAAAACCCATAGGATGTAAATGGGTATTTAAGAAAAAAATTGGAGTTGACGGGAATGTTGAAACCTATAAAGCCCGTCTTGTTGCCAAGGGATATAATCAAAAAGAAGGTATTGATTATGATAAAACTTTTTCCCCTGTGGCAATGCTCAAATCTATTCGGATTCTACTTGCTATAGCTGCATATTATGATTATGAGATATGGCAAATGGACGTGAAAACAGCTTTTCTTAACGGAGAGCTCAAGGAAGATGTTTATATGACTCAACCTGAAGGTTTCACGTTGTCATCTGCTCCTAATAAAATATGTAAGCTACAAAGATCCATTTATGGATTAAAGCAAGCTTCACGAAGTTGGAATATTCGCTTCAATATAACAATCACAAAGTTCGACTTTGTTAGATGCGAAGAAGAGCCATGTGTGTACAAGAAGGTTAGTGGGAGCGTAGTTATTTTCCTAGTGCTATATGTAGATGACATATTGCTAATAGGAAATGATGTACCAGCCATGCAAAAGACAAAGATTTGGTTATCTGAACAATTCTCTATGAAGGATTTGGGAGAAGCAGCTTACATTCTTGGAATCAAGATCTATAGAGATAGATCAAGGAAGCTGCTAGGAATTTCCCAATCCATGTACATTGATACTATTTTAAAAAGGTATCACATGGAAAATTCCAAAAAAGGTTATCTACCAATCGGTACTGGAATTTCTCTTAGTAGGGAGGATTGTCCTAAAACCTTAGAAGAAAGAGAGCGCATGAGTAGGGTCCCTATGCCGGTAGGTGATGGGAGCTATCATGTATACCATGACATGTACAAGACCTGATGTAGCCTACGCGCTAGGAGTAGCAAGCAGGTATCAAGGTAACCCAGGTGAGGAACATTGGAAAGTGGTTAAAACTATCCTTAAGTACTTGAGAAGAACTAAGGACCAATTCCTTATATATGGAGATTATGAATTAAAGCTAATAGGCTACACTGATGCTAGTTTTGCATCAGATAAGGATGATAGCAAAT
The DNA here is from genome assembly GCA_029891385.1 of Erythroxylum novogranatense. Classification (NCBI taxonomy): domain Eukaryota; kingdom Viridiplantae; phylum Streptophyta; class Magnoliopsida; order Malpighiales; family Erythroxylaceae; genus Erythroxylum; species Erythroxylum novogranatense. Next base: position 45,468,686 of record CM057229.1, on the reverse strand, counting down.
CTACCTCTGGTTATATTTTCACTTTGAATGGAGGAGCAGTGAGTTGGAAAAGTTTCAAACAAGCTACTGTAGCTGATTCGGTTACTGAAGCAGAATACATAGCTGCATGTGAAGCAGCTAAGGAAGCTGTTTGGATGAAAAAGTTCTTAACTGAACTTGGTATGGTTCCTTCGATAAAGGAAGCTATTCCTTTATTGTGTGACAATACCGGTGCTATTGCACAAGCTAAGGAACCAAGGTCACACCAAAGATCTAAACATGTTCTGCGGAAGTATCATTTGATTCGAGAAATTATTGAGCGTGAGGACGTTCAAATTCAAAAGGTTGAAGGAAAGGAAAATGCTGCAGATCCCTTCACTAAGGCGCTTGGATCAAAGGAGTTTGATAAGCACAAGTGGAAGATAGAATTGAAGTTCATGAGTGATTGGGTCTAGGTCAAGTGGGAGATTGTTGGAATTATGCCCATGACCCAATCGTTATGTAATAGATTGAACAATTTAGTTTTGTGATTATTAATTTTGATTAATAACATGGCAAATGATTTTATTATCATATTACGTTTATTATTTATTATTCTAATATGATAAGTCCTTGATTAAATTTATACACTTGCCATCATAATGGAGATTATGATAATGAGAGTCAAGTCTTGAGGGTTTAATCTAAAAGTGTTCTTGATCATAGGATCATCAAATAAGGACTTTAATGATCCGGTTAGATCAATATATATGTAATAGTATCTATTGGATAGATATTAGTAGATCTCGTTTACTAAGTTACATATATAGATGATGCATATGGAGATATGATCATTGAAGGCTGATAAACCGCGAATTTCAATGATTAATATTACTATGAACTGTCAAGTGGGATATTCTCATAAGGATTTAAGTGTATATTGTTTCCTTTGACCTGAGATCATTATAGTAATCAATATGTCACTTATTATGTTTTGATGTTGGACACCTAGTGTGTAAAAATACTAGTTGAATGATCATTGGATGTAATTAAGTACCTATATGATTAGTGGTGAGTCAAGAAGGAATCCATCAACTCTAGGTAATGAGTTTGAACTCTATGTTGTCATTGATCTTAATGGTTGTTTCAAGACCTTGGCCAGGGCAATTGAATGAGTAAGGAAAGGAGTTTTCTTAAGTCATTCACCAATCATTAATGATCGACATGTAACATAGTTGGTTATCTAATAAGGTTTGACAGTTAAACCATACCTTAGGATAATCCGGAGTTGTAATGATGGAAGATAATTATACACTATCCTTAAAAATAAGGTTCTGTCTTTGTAAGGTTGTTACTTCATACTATCCGATCGTTGAGGAGTGTTGCTAGATGCCAACCTTGATTAGTAATTAATTAGATTAATTACTATCGGCTTAGTGATGAACTTATGTGGTCACACACTTACGAGTGTAATATTTCTCGCTTATGATTATTTAATTTATTATAAGATAATTTATTAAATAATCTATATATATATTATTATATTTTTGCTATACAGAAAATATAATTAATATTGAAAATTCTCTTGTACAAAATAAATGAATAAAATAAAATAGTTTTATTTTATTCCATTTTAGAAATAATAATAAAATAAAATAGTTTTATTTTATTTTATTTTATTTAATAAATAATTATTATTATTTATTAATAATAATTAAACAAAAACAAAAGACGTTGGCGACTTGGCGTGGGTCTTTTATTTTGCTAAAGGATGTGTTGGTTGGCTTTTTATGATTCAAAAAGGACTAATGTTAAAAGAGACGTTGGTTTTCGTTTTATAAGATATGACAGTACTGGTGGAACAACAAGGTGTTTTTTTAAGTCGAGTGCGTTTTTCAGAAAAACTGTTGTAGTCTTTTTCCTTTTAGTTTTTGACAAAACCGAAAAGAAAAAGAGAGAGATCTCCTTCTTTCTTCTTTTTCGGTACTGAAATAGAAACACAAGAGATTAAAGAGAAAATTGTTTTTCTCTATTATCGAAGAAAGAGTTCTTCAAATTTATTTATAGCCATATCAAGTGTTGAAAGTGGAATATATTTTTCGGTGTGGAGCACATAGAGACTTCGTGTTTTCGAAGTTTCGAATCGAGTAATCGTCATTTTCAGGTATTAATCGTATACCTATTTCTTATTATTTGTATGTTGTTAAACGCAAATAACGATTATAAGATTGCAATTTTAATTTCCGCTATGTATTGCGATCCTTCAGTTGCCTGCTGGTTGATATATTTTCCTTTACCAGTTTGTTGTTTGAAACACTTAGGAAAATAAATTTATGTAGTTTGCGAACGTTAAGAATATAAGACTTCCGACTTTGGCATAAGTTGCCTTTTTTTCCAACAACAGTAATTAAAAGAGTTGCCAACTGTTGAGGGAGTTTGCATGAATTAAGTCTTTTTGTGGTTCTTCTAGTTTATGCCTTCATTTGAAATTGTATTATATATAAACAATATAAGATAGCAGAATGTATCCTTTAGCTGATGATTTGTGTGTAAAGGGAGAATGAAATCCGTCTTGAATGTCAACACAATTTCTGTAACTATATTCTTAACATCAGACAGGATCAACTTTTCAGCATAACAAGTGTGGGCTTTCAACCAAATACAGCAATCAGGTTTTGATGGTGGAAATTGTTGAATGGAAAATGAGAATACTGCTGTTGACCATAGAATACTGTTCTAGCCTCTTTGTCAATTTTGTTCTCATTGTTTGCTCTAGGTAATTTTAAACTGGAGAGTTGAATGGAAGAGAAGACTATAAGGAAAATTAATGTCCACGGTTCACTTGTGGCCAAGTAAAATATGGATTAAAAGTGTGATAGGATAGGAGTATATAAAAGAACAACTCGTGGTAGGAGAAGGACAAAAGCAGTCTGTTTGGGGGGCCAGAACTGGAGGCCCAGAGGTTGAGTAATACCAGCCGAGTCCCTTCTTCAAAGTCAACCGCTCCAAGCTAAGCAAAGCCACCAAATCCATATCTTGTTGCTAACATGTTCAAACTATTTGATTAATTTTCTTCTGTCTCGTTCAACTATGTACGTCAAAGTGCAACTTAGTGACCCGGCCACTCAACTAGGAGATTATTATTATCTTTGCAACTTGTAACATAGGCACAAAAGGATAAAAAGAAATGGTCTGTTTGACTCCGTTGTATGATGTATACATTATATAAAAACTTCTCCAAATGATGTACAAAAGATTTTTTTGTTCAAAGAATCAAAGAACTTGTGAATTAAACCTAAATTTATATACGTTTTAATATCAAAAAAGTTTACTAGCGAACTCATCAACGGTAGTGCCTTCCATACGAGCAGCGCCCGATCTTTTAGCCAGATCTCTTAGTTCGGACAAGCTTCTTCCTAGCTGTAAAGCCACCTTTGTTTCCAACACTTGCTTATCTTCCCCTATTTCTAACCAATCTCTTTCTTCCACAGCTGATTCTATCGATTGCTCCATAAGTGCGAAGGATCCGGCACAGTTTCTATACATTTCCACCACCATGCCAATTTGACCTGCATGCTCAAACATATTCACCGTGCTAGCCAGTGCACCTGCAACAACTGCAACTACCGCTGCCCATGAACCATTACCCACAAAGGCAGAGCTAGCAGCTGCAATGCCTGTGAGTAAAGGGCCTGAGATGGCTAAAATCTTGTTTACCTTCAAAGCCAAGTCACCTAGTCTCATGTAATCTTCAGAATCTTTAGTTTTTATAACTTCAAGGACCTCTCTCATCTCTATTTTCAGCTCCTCGTTCAAACCACCGCTTTTATTTGGCTTCATTATTCTCTTCTGCGAGTTCTTAGGTTTAGGCCACCACACAGCAGGCTCGAACTTTGCCGGGAATTTTTCGATCATCTTACCCAACAACGGAAGAGGGTAAGCTCGATCAAGAGCCAACACCTTGTCCATAGCATTCTTCACGTCTAATTCTGTGGGATCGTGGAGGGCAAGTGTTGTCTTTATTTTGTTATAAAGTTGTTTGAACAATCTTGCGGCGTTGCGTTGCTCTTCTGCAAGCTGTGAAGGTTGGATTTTGTTCATGACAAACAACATCCCAGTAGCAGCAGAAAATAAAAGGGTCGATGATAACTTCAAGGAAAAGAGAGGAGCTCCATCGTCTGGGACAGTGGCTGCAACACCGGCCATGGTGGCCGCAGCGAGAGTGATCATGTTAACGGAGTTGAGGAGAAGGCTGTTCCAGTTGTCTCGTTGCTCGCCGATGTTTTGATGCGTCTCTATCCTATCAGCAACAGCTTCTAAGATGGCATAAAGCTGGGCGGTTGCTCTGGTTGTTGAATTTACTACTGATTCGTCATTTCTTTTGATATCATGAAGAGTTTCCATCGGCACTGTGGTCGCAAACAGGTCTCTTGAATTAAGTTCCTCTAGCAAGTTTCGTGCTTGTTTTCCAGGAACTGAGAAACGGAATCTCGGAAGCTTAGGGACAGATATAGCGGCCTGTATTCTACTTGAACCACCACAAGCAGAAGAAGGTGAAGGAAAAAGTCGAATTGAAGCTTGTAAGGAAGCCATGGGCCAGATTACTTCGGATCTCTACGTGTCTCTAGGTTGTTCTTCTACTTGGGTACAGACGGAACGCTGAGACTTTGAAGATGTTTGTAAGCAGGATAAGCAAACTAGATATGCAAATTGAGAGACCCCAAAGAACGTATTTATAGTATATGGTTTGGTTGGGGATGGTGTAGTAACGAACGAACAACAGAAAATTAAGAAGGGTGTTGAAAATATTGACCGCATGGGTGGCGTTGACGGGCTTCGTGGTTGGCTGACCTGACCCATTCTATTCCTCCTTTATAATTTTCAAGTCCAGAAATCTTGCCTTGTCTTGGTCTAACTCCAACAATTATTATGAGTAAGACGATATATTACATCACATCATTGCACATGTAAGGTTTATAAATTTCCAGGTTTTGACTTCAATTCAATGCCTTAATTTCTTTCTTTTTTATTTTTCATAACCTTTACTTGTTCAATATCTAGTGCCGTATTTCAATTTCAATTCTAACCACAATATTATATTCATATATATTATTCTCTCTCAACTCCCTAAATAGTTTAGACAATAAGATATATTTGTTTAATTGATTTGTTCAAACTATGAGAGTGTAGTAATAGCTATCGTAACGTGTAAACATAGCAAAAAGCATGATCCCATTTCCATGGAATGTAAATAAGGAGTTATGATGTAGACATATTGACGAGGACAATGGCCTATCAATGAATACCCAAAAAAAGGGTCTTGTAAAGTTCGGAAATTAGACAGGTAGACATGGGGCCCAGTGCCCTACTGGGCCCTCACAATTTTAAAAAATTAAATGTTTTTAATTTTTAAAATATATATGTATACATGAGGATGGAGTTATTTAAAGGTCAGTAGTGCACTGGGTCTCTCAAAATTTTAAAAAATTAATAATTTGGACCCTCCTATCTTAAATTCTTGGCTCCGTCATTGCACGTAGACCTTAACAGTAATTCTGCCCCAAAGATTTTGGCAGCATATGTTCTTGGTTTAATTACAAAAATAATATAAAAAAATGTTGAATCTTGTAGTTATAGTTGGAATTTTAAAAATAGTAATAAAATGTTCAAACTTTTATTTTTTAATTCTAACTAGATGTTAGTATTTCTGTTAAATTTGCTTATATGACTTGCCCCTTGTTCCAGAAATCCTAATTATTAATGCATATAAGTCAAAATTAACACAATAAATGAAGATTAATAAAATAACATTGTTTAATCACATAATTAAAATGACGTATGCCACCCCCTCACTTTTTAGTTTCAATTTATTCTTTTCATTTTCAATTTATTAATTTTAACTGATGTGTATTAATAGTTAGGCTAACGTGTTCTCCCGACCTAAATCAGTTTACACAATCTCAATACCCTCACGACGTCTCATTAATTTGCATTTATTGTGTTAATTTAGAGTGACATATATTAATAGTTAGGATTTCTGGATCACGACAAGTCATATCAGTAAACTTAACGGAAAGACTAACATCGGGCTAGAAATGAAAATTTTAAAAATTTGAGCAATTTATTGTTATTTTTTAAAGTTATAGTTATAATTATAAAATTGAACAAAATTTTAAATTTTTTTCGTATTTAACCCCATGTCTCATAAAGATTGGGGCTAGCAAGTCCACATTTCTATTATTTAACCGATAACTTTTCTTGGAAATCTTCTCATTAAAGTGCAAAAGTGCACTTCATTACTTTTCATCTAAGAAGGAAAAAAGTTGCCTTAACGTCGACGGTGTGGTTTAAACATCCAATCCCAAACGCAAGTTTACTATGCTAGATAGCTCGCATACAAACATTAAAAGTTAAGGACATCTCCAATTAAACTTCCTCGTCGCAATTTATAAATATGATAACCTTTGCTTTAAGTGTTATGCGTACTAATCCTATTTGAAATTAGTCCTCCATTGTTCTTCATTAGATTACACTTCTTAAAATTGGACGAAGTTTACAACATTTGGATAAAAGAAAATAAGAATTCGACATGTTTTCAAGTCTATGCACCCTATTACCTCGGTCACAATTGATTTCTTACATTTCAAAATACATAATCTGACATTAAAGGCCTTGAAGATGATGAAACAAGGTTCATTTGCGATTGATTACAAAGTCCAAGTACTCTCGAGCGTTATTCATCCATGTAATATATATCCTTCTTGTTTGCAAAGGCTTAGCTTCAATACTCTCTCAACGTTCTTATGTTGTTCTATAGCAGGTCACTCATTATATCCTTCATGACATATTGACATGCTTGGATGCCCGTGGAGAAGCCTGTCATATGCACCCCCTATAAAGGTATTGAGTTTTCTTATTTATTCATTGACTATAATTGCTATAATTTATACAAGGAGCTACCAAAAGTACACGAGATAAAATAAGAGATAGTTACAACAAACAGAGAAAGAATAGTAAATTGTTACACGTAGTAGGACCTAGTCTAGAGTTTGTTATTCTTTGGACTTATCTATTGGAACAAAAATGGAGAAACTGACTAAGACCAAGATATTTAGTAAGCATATCAACTAACTGATCCTTTGAGCTAATGTGCAGTACACATAAAGAACCACCAAAGACATGTTCACAAATGAAATGACAATCAAGAACCAAATGCTTATACGTGAATGGTCAACTGGATTAGGGCCCAAGTAAACACAATAGCTAGAGGTGGAGCGACGATCATCAGGACATCTTGCCCAATCAGCATCAGAATAGGCGGCAAGGGTAAGTGTTGGTGATTTTAGGAAGTTTAAACCATAAGAGATGGTGGAACGTAGATGCCAAAGGATTCGCTTAATAGTTGTCTAGTGAATATCAATAGGACAATGCAGGAATTGAGAGATTTTGTTGACTAAAAATTGAATATCAGGACGGGTGAGGCAAAGATATTGGAGACCAACAGTGCTTCTATATTCAGTTGGGTATGAAAGTGGGATTCCATGGTTTTTAGAGAGGGGTAAGGTAGGAGTCATTGGAGTTGTTGTGGGTTTAGATTGATCAAAATTTGTACGAGAAAGGAGGTCTTTGGTATATTTTGTTTGAGTAAGAAGAAGGCTATTTGATGTGGTAATGGTTTCAATTCCAAGAAATTAGTGAAGAGGACCCAGATCTTTGATGAAGAAGGTGTTATGTAGATCATCTATGAGAGTGGTAATGAAGGACTGAGAGGAGCTAGTAACTAGTATATCATCTACATAAACCAAAATAAAGGTGGTGTCAATGGAAGTGGTGTGAATGAAGAGAGAGGTATCAGATTTGAATTGAGTAAACTGAAGGTCTATAAGTTTTTAGCTTAGACGTTGAAACCAAGCACGGGGAGCCTACTTTAAACCATTAATAGCTTTATGAAGGTGACAGACATAATGAGCATATTGAGGATCTATAAATCCTAGAGGTTGGAGCATGTAAACTAGATTGTGAAGGTTTCCATGAAGGAAGGCATGGTTGACATCTAATTGATGAATGGGTCACAAATTGGAGAGAGCAATAGTGAGAATTATTCGAATGGTTGTTGGCTTGATGACATGACTAAAAGTATCAGTGTAGTCAATACCGGGTGATTGGTGATAACCTTTGGCTACTAGGCGGGCTTTGTAACGATCGATTGTCCCATCAGGTTTGGTTTTTGTTCGGAAGACCCATTTGCAACCTACTATATTGGCATTGGTTGATGGTGGGACAAGAGTCCAAGTTTTATTTCGATGGAGAGCTTAAAGTTCTTCAGACATAGTCTGGCACCAATGTGGAAATTTTTTAGCTTGTGTATAACAAATGGGGTCAGGAGGATTAGGTGAGGAGTTGGCAGTTTGAAAGGTGACATAATCTGAAAAATTTCTTATTTTTTTGGTATTTGTGCAAGAGCGGGTTATCATGGGATGATGGGTTTGTTGACATGATTGGTTGGGTAGGGGTTGGTGTGGTGATGATTGATGATGAGTAGATTAGGATTGTGTTTGTAGTGGTAATGGTAAGGTTATTGTAGGAGGTGGGTGTAATGGAGGTGGTGTAGTTGTAAGGTCATTGTATGGAAATTGGGTTTCAATGAAACGAACATGTCGAGAGAGATGGATTTTATTTGTGTTAGGATCATGACACCAATAAACTTTATGTTGAGAGGAATACCCAAGAAAGATGCATGGTTTAGCTTTAGGAGTGAGTTTATTAGATAATGTTGAGCCAAGGAAGGGAAAGCAAGCACATCTAAAGACTCTTAAGTGTGTAAGATTAGGTTTGGTACATAAAAAAACTTCATGAGGTATTTTATTGAGGAGCACTAGTATAGGGAGAAGATTGATTAGGTAGACAGTTGTTGAAAAGGCTTCATACCATAATGTTTTTGGTAGGTGGGCATGGAGGAGTAAGGTAAGGCTTGTTTTAGTGATGTGCCTAATTTTGCGTTCAATAATACCATTTTGTTGGGATGTGAGAGGACAAGAAATGCGGTTGGTTATGCCATTATTGGATATATACTCAACAAAAGAACCTTTGATGAGTTCAAGTGCACTATCAGTTTGTAATATTTTGATTGTAGTAGATAGTAAGTTTTCATAGGTGATTTTGAAATGTTGAAATTGATCAAGAGCTTGTGATTTATGAGTTAATGTATATGTTCATGTGAAACGACTATAGTCATCAATGAAAATAATAAAGTATCGATACCTTGAGAGAGATAAAGTTGGGGATGGTCCCCAAATATCACAGTGAATGAGTTGTAATAAAGTTGTTGATTCACGGGACGATGAGGAAAAAGGGAGTCTAATACTTTTACCTTGAAGGCAGGAAGTACAAGGTTTTATTACATAAGGTTTATTAGAGAGACTTCAAAACACACTAGAGGTTGTGGTATGCAAGGGATGACCAAATCGTTGATGTTAAATTGCAGGAGGCGTCAATTGAGCAGTAAGAGCAATTGGATTGTGAAAGGTGCGAGGTATCCTCATTGAGTAGAGGTTGCCATGGATGTTACCCTTGAGAAGGGGTATATGGGTTTGGAGATCCTTCATAATATAACCAAAGGGGTCAAACTCAATAGAACATAAATTATCAATGACAAATTGACCAACAAATAAAAGATTACTAGTTATTTGTGGAACAAGTAGAACATGATTAAGGTAAAGAGATTTTGGATGGTGAGTGAGTGTGCATGTGCCGGTGGAAGTGATAGAAAGGGCTTTGCCATTACCAACAAGTACTTGATTTGTTCCACTATAGGCTCAACATTGTCTAGGAGTTGTGGATCAGGTGTCATGTGAGTAGAAGCACCAATGTTAGGAAGCCATTCAGTAATAATGCTAGTGGTGAGATTAGAAGTATTTAGGTGATCATTGATGTTAATGGCAGAGAATGCACTATGAAATGTGTTTGAGTTAGGGTATGGTTGGGCATTTCTAGAGTTGGAATATCTAAAACAACGCCTAGAAACTGTGTGTCCTATTTTGTAGCAAATTTAACAAAGATGAGGTATATTGGTGTAGTTGAATTTTGTAGTAGGGTTGGGCTGAAAAGACTGATGGTGGGCCAAGGGAAATGTTTTGGACTGGGTCAGTTGAGAGTTGAAGTGGGGCTGGTGGGCTTGATAGAAGGAGTTAGTGGATTGGGCTAGATGGGAGTTGATGTGGGCTGCATGAGAGTTATAGTGGCCTGGTGGGCTTGAGTGGGTCGGTGGCCTAAGGTTTTGGTGATGGGCAGATTTAGGGATTTTGGAGGTTCCGTTGTCCACCTCATCCATGGGTGCTGCGTGTGATGCTTGAGGCTACGAAGGCGATGTTAGGGTCTAGTGAAGATAGTGAGTGATATATTGACAGCCTCTATTCATGAAGGAGAAGCTTAGCTCGAAGCTTGGTGAAGGATGGTTAGACTTCGTGATTCTCTATGGCAGTGATAAAGACTTCATAGTCGGCGGGTAATCTGTTGAGGACGAGGAAGACCAGGTCATCATTCGGACCGAGGCTCTATTGCGGCAAGATCTTGCGATATTGAGGTCGATTGATGAGATATTCGAGATGGAGCGTTACCTTTCTTGGTGGTGTGCAATCGGCAATGAAGGAGAGAGCGTTAAGCGGTTGTATGTTGTAAAATAGATCTCTAGTCGAGTCTGAGATGGTGGGTAGTAGTACAACCAAGGGCCATAAGCGACACCACCGGAGCAGAGTAGCGATTAAGCCTGCGATAAACTAAGCCGTCGTGTTTCTCCCTGTTGAGTGATGAATTGTTTGCTAACGGTGTAGTGGTTGATGGTAGTGGTGGAGCAAGTGTGCTGTCGATGTGTCCCAATAGATTGCAGGTACGTAAAATTGTCTTGATTTGATTGCTCCAAACAAGATAATCAGAGTTGTCTAATGTAGTAGTTATGAAGTTTGTAATGTTCTGAAAAGGAAAAATTGGTAATGCTTATTCTGTTTGTTGTGTAGCCATTTGCATATGTTGTGTTTCTTCTGCCTAACGGTGTTGGAGATTTGTGAAGTGAGGTTATAGAAGATATGTGTTAATGAAGTTGTTGTGTATGCTGTGGAGTCTCATAGGTCAAGTGACGTTTGTAAAAAAGAAAAAAAAATCTGTGTGTAATTTGAGGTTATGAATTATGTAATTGTCGGAAGTGTTTAGGAAGAAGAAAGCTAGATTATGGACTCTAATACCATAAAAGATAGATGAGAAGAGAATTATTTTTCTATATTATTATAAGAGATTTGTACAACTATTTATACAAGTAATGAAAATGTAAACATGAAAATATAATTATACAGTAGATGATTTCAAGGCTAAAAATATGTTATCGAAATCATGGAATTGACTGTTGTAGCTAAATCAAAGGCATGCGCTATCAATATGTTACAAAATTATGGAATTGACTGTTGTAGGCTTGTAGCTAAATCAAAAGCATGCATTATTAATACGTCAAAGTGCAACTTAGTGACCCACTCAACTAGGAGATTATTATTATCTTTGCAACTTGTAACATAGGCACAAAAGGATAAAAAGAAATGGCCTGTTTGACTCTGTTATATGATGTATACAATGTATAAAAATTTCTCTAAATGATGTACAAAAGAATTTTTTGTTCAAAGAATCAAAGAACTTGTGAATTAAACCTAAATTTATATACGTTTTAATATCAAAAAAGTTTACTAGCGAACTCATCAACGGTAGTGCCTTCCACACGAGCAGCGGCCGATCTTTTAGCCAGATCTCTTAGTTCGGACAAGCTTCTTCCTAGCTGTAAAGCCACCTTTGTTTCCAACACTTGCTTATCTTCCCCTATTTCTAACCAATCTCTTTCTTCGACAGCTGATTCTATCGATTGCTCCATAAGTGAGAAGAATCCGGCACAGTTTCTATACATTTCCACCACCATACCAATTTGACCTGCATGCTCAAACATAGTCACCGTGCTAGCCAGTGCACCTGCAACAACTGCAACTACCGCTGCCCATGAACCATTACCCACAAATGCAGAGCTAGCAGCTGCAATGCCTGTGAGTAAAGGGCCTGAGATGGCTAAAATCTTGTTTACCTTCAAAGCCAGGTCACCTAGTCTCATGTAATCTTCAGAATCTTTAGTTTGTATAACTTCAAGGACCTCTCTCATCTCTATTTTCAGCTCCTCGTTCAAACCACCGCTTTTATTTGGCTTCATTATTCTCTTCTGCGAGTTCTTAGGTTTAGGCCACCACACAGCAGGCTCGAACTTTGCCGGGAATTTTTCGATCATCTTACCCAACAACGGAAGAGGGTAAGCTCGATCAAGGGCCAACACCTTGTCCATAGCATTCTTCACGTCTAATTCTGTGGGATCGCGGAGGGCAAGTGTGGTCTTTATTTTGTTATAAAGTTGTTTGAACAATCTTGTGGCGTTGCGTTGCTCTTCTGCAAGCTGTGAAGGTTGGATTTTGTTCATGACAAACAACATCCCAGTAGCAGCAGAAAATAAAAGGGTCGATGATAACTTCAAGGAAAAGAGAGGAGCTCCATCGTCTGGGACAGTGGCTGCAACACCGGCCATGGTGGCCGCAGCGAGAGTGATCATGTTAACGGAGTTGAGGAGAAGGCTGTTCCAGTTGTCTCGTTGCTCGCCGATGTTTTGATGCGTCTCTATCCTATCAGCAACAGCTTCTAAGATGGCATAAAGCTGGGCGGTTGCTCTGGTTGTTGAATTTACTACTGATTCGTCATTTCTTTTGATATCATGAAGAGTTTCCATCGGCACTGTGGTCGCAAACAGGTCTCTTGAATTAAGTTCCTCTAGCAAGTTTCGTGCTTGTTTTCCAGGAACTGAGAAACGGAATCTCGGAAGCTTAGGGACAGATATAGCGGCCTGTATTCTACTTGAACCACCACAAGCAGAAGAAGGTGAAGGAAAAAGTCGAATTGAAGCTTGTAAGGAAGCCATGGGCCAGATTACTTCGGATCTCTACGTGTCTCTAGGTTGTTCTTCTACTTGGGTACAGACGGAACGCTGAGACTTTGAAGATGTTTGTAAGCAGGATAAGCAAACTAGATATGCAAATTGAGAGACCCCAAAGAACGTATTTATAGTATATGGTTTGGTTGGGGATGGTGTAGTAACGAACGAACAACAGAAAATTAAGAAGGTGTTGAAAATATTGACCGCATGGGTGGCGTTGACGGGCTTCGTGGTTGGCTGACCTGACCCATTCTATTCCTCCTTTATAATTTTCAAGTCCAGAAATCTTGCCTTGTCTTGGTCTAACTCCAACAATTATTATGAGTAAGACGATATATTACATCACATCATTGCACATGTAAGGTTTATAAATTTCCAGGTTTTGACTTCAATTCAATGCCTTAATTTCTTTCTTTTTTATTTTTCATAACCTTTACTTGTTCAATATCTAGTGCCGTATTTCAATTTCAATTCTAACCACAATATTATATTCATATATATTATTCTCTCTCAACTCCCTAAATAGTTTAGACAATAAGATATATTTGTTTAATTGATTTGTTCAAACTATGAGAGTGTAGTAATAGCTATCGTAACGTGTAAACATAGCAAAAGCATGATCCCATTTCCATGGAATGTAAATAAGGAGTTATGATGTAGACATATTGACGAGGACAATGGCCTATCAATGAATACCCAAAAAAAGGTCTTGTAAAGTTCGGAAATTAGACAGGTAGACATGGGGCCCAGTGCCCTACTGGGCCCTCACAATTTTAAAAAAATAAATGTTTTTAATTTTTAAAATATATATGTATACATGAGGATGGAGTTATTTAAAGGCCAATAGAGCACTGGGTCTCTCAAATTTTAAAAAAATTAATTATTTGGACCTTCCTATCTTAAATTCTTAACAAAATCATTGACGTAGACCTTAATGATAATTTCCCCAAAGATTTTGGCAGATATGTTCTTAGTTTAATTACAAAATAATATAAAAAATGTTGAATCTTGTAGTTATAGTTGGAATTTTAAAAATAGTAATAAAATGTTCAAACTTGTATTTTTTTAATTCTAACTAGATGTTAGTATTTCTGTTAAATTTGCTTATATGACTTGCCCCTTGTTCCAGAAATCCTAATTATTAATGCATATACGTCAAAATTAACACAATAAATGAAGATTAATAAAATAACATTGTTTAATCACATAATTAAAATGACGTATGTCACCCCCTCACTTTTTAGTTTCAATTTATTCTTTTCATTTTCAATTTATTAATTTTAATTGATGTGTATTAGTAGTTAGGCTAACGTGTTCTCCCGACCTAAATCAGTTTACACAATCTCAATACCCTCACGACGTCTCATTAATTTGCATTTATTGTGTTAATTTAGAGTGACATATATTAATAGTTAGGATTTCTGGATCACGACAAGCCATGTCAGTAAACTTAACGGAAAGACTAACATCGGGCTAGAAATGAAAATTTTAAAAATTTGAGCAATTTATTGTTATTTTTTAAAGTTATAGTTATAATTATAAAATTGAACAAAATTTTAAATTTTTTTCGTATTTAACCCCATGTCTCATAAAGATTGGGGCTAGCAAGTCCACATTTCTATTATTTAACCGATAACTTTTCTTGGAAATCTTCTCATTAAAGTGCAAAAGTGCACTTCATTACTTTTCATCTAAGAAGGAAAAAAGTTGCCTTAACGTCGACGGTGTGGTTTAAACATCCAATCCCAAACGCAAGTTTACTATGCTAGATAGCTCGCATACAAACATTAAAAGTTAAGGACATCTCCAATTAAACTTCCCTCGTCTGCAATTTATAAATATGATAACCTTTGCTTTAAGTGTTGTCTGTACTAATCCTATTTGAAATTCGTCCTCCATTGTTCTTCTTTAGATTACACTTCTTAAAATTGGACGTAAGTTTACAACATTTGGATAAAAAGAAAATAAGAATTCTGACATGTTTTCAAGTCTATGCACCCTATTACCTCAGTCACAATTCAGATTTCTTACATTTCAAAATACATAATGCAGTATTAAAGGCACTGAAGATGATGAAACAAGGTTCATTTGTAGTTGATTACAAAGTCTGAAGTACTCTCGAAGCGTTATTCATCCATGTAATATATATCCTTCTTGTTTGCAAAGGCTTAGCTTCAATACTCTCTCAACGTTCTTATGTTGTTCTATAGCAGGTCACTCATTATATCCTTCATGACATATTGACATGCTTGGATGCCCGTGGAGAAGCCTGTCATATGCACCCCCTATAAAGGTATTGAGTTTTCTTATTTATTCATTGACTATAATTGCTATAATTTATACAAGGAGCTACCAAAAGTACACGAGATAAAATAAGAGATAGTTACAACAAACAGAGAAAGAATAGTAAATTGTTACACGTAGTAGGACCTAGTCTAGAGTTTGTTATTCTTTGGACTTATCTATTGGAACAAAAATGGAGAAACTGACTACGACCAAGATATTTAGTAAGCATATCAACTAACTGATCCTTTGAGCTAATGTGCAGTACACATAAAGAACCACCAAAGACATGTTCACAAATGAAATGACAATCAAGAACCAAATGCTTATAAGTGAATGGTCAACTAGATTAGGGCCCAAGTAAACACAATAGCTAGAGGTGGAGCGACGATCATCAGGACATCTTGCCCAATCAGCATCAGAATAGGCGGCAAGGGTAAGTGTTGGTGATTTTAGGAAGTTTAAACCATAAGAGATGGTGGAACGTAGATGCCAAAGGATTCGCTTAATAGTTGTCTAGTGAATATCAATAGGACAATGCAGGAATTGAGAGATTTTGTTGACTAAAAATTGAATATCAGGACGGGTGAGGCAAAGATATTGGAGACCAACAGTGCTTCTATATTCAGTTGGGTATGAAAGTGGGATTCCATGGTTTTTGGAGAGGGGTAAGGTAGTAGTCATTGGAGTTGTTGTGGGTTTAGATTGATCAAAATTTGTACGAAAAAGGAGGTCTTTGGTATATTTTGTTTGAGTAAGAAGAAGGCCATTTGATGTGGTAATGGTTTCAATTCCAAGAAATTAGTGAAGAGGACCCAGATCTTTGATGGAGAAGGTGTTATGTAGATCATCTATGAGAGTGGTAATGAAGGACTGAGAGGAGCTAGTAACTAGTATATCATCTACATAAACCAAAATAAAGGTGGTGTCAATGGAAGTGGTGTGAATGAAGAGAGAGGTATCAGATTTGAATTGAGTAAACTGAAGGTCTATAAGTTTTTAGCTTAGACGTTGAAACCAAGCACGGGGAGCCTACTTTAAACCATTAATAGCTTTATGAAGGTGACAGACATAATGAGCATATTGAGGATCTATAAATCCTAGAGGTTGGAGCATGTAAACTAGATTGTGAAGGTTTCCATGAAGGAAGGCATGGTTGACATCTAATTGATGAATGGGTCACAAATTGGAGAGAGCAATAGTGAGAATTATTCGAATGGTTGTTGGCTTGATGACATGACTAAAAGTATCAGTGTAGTCAATACCGGGTGATTGGTGATAACCTTTGGCTACTAGGCGGGCTTTGTAACGATCGATTGTCCCATCAGGTTTGGTTTTTTTTCGGAACACCCATTTGCAACCTACTATATTGGCATTGGTTGATGGTGGGACAAGAGTCCAAGTTTTATTTCGATGGAGAGCTTAAAGTTCTTCAGACATAGTCTGGCACCAATGTGGAAATTTTTTAGCTTGTGTATAACAAATGGGGTCAGGAGGATTAGGTGAGGAGTTGGTAGTTTGAAAGGTGACATAATCTGAAAAATTTCTTATTTTTTTGGTATTTGTTCAAGAGCGGGTTATCATGGGATGATGGGTTTGTTGACATGATTGGTTGGGTAGGGGTTGGTGTGGTGATGATTGATGATGAGTAGATTAGGATTGTGTTTGTAGTGGTAATGGTAAGGTTATTGTAGGAGGTGGGTGTAATGGAGGTGGTGTAGTTGTAAGGTCATTGTATGGAAATTGGGTTTCAATGAAACGAACATGTCGAGAGAGATGGATTTTATTTGTGTTAGGATCATGACACCAATAAACTTTATGTTGAGAGGAATACCCAAGAAAGATGCATGGTTTAGCTTTAGCACTGAGTTTATTAGATAATGTTGAGCCAAGGAAGGGAAAGCAAGCACATCTAAAGACTCTTAAGTGTGTAAGATTAGGTTTGGTACATAAAAAAACTTCATGAGGTATTTTATTGAGGAGCACTAGTATAGGGAGAAGATTGATTAGGTAGACAGTTGTTGAAAAGGCTTCATACCATAATGTTTTTGGTAGGTGGGCATGGAGGAGTAAGGTAAGGCTTGTTTTAGTGATGTGCCTAATTTTGCGTTCAATAATACCATTTTGTTGGGATGTGAGAGGACAAGAAATGCGGTTGGTTATGCCATTATTGGATATATACTCAACAAAAGGACCTTTGATGAGTTCAAGTGCACTATCAGTTTGTAATATTTTGATTGTAATAGATAGTAAGTTTTCATAGGTGATTTTGAAATGTTGAAATTGATCAAGAGCTTGTGATTTATGAGTTAATGTATATGTTCATGTGAAACGACTATAGTCATCAATGAAAATAATAAAGTATCGATACCTTGAGAGAGATAAAGTTGGGGATGGTCCCCAAATATTACAGTGAATGAGTTGTAATAAAGTTGTTGATTCACGGGACGATGAGGAAAAAGGGAGTCTAATACTTTTACCTTGAAGGCAGGAAGTACAAGGTTTTATTACATAAGGTTTATTAGAGAGACTTCAAAACACACTAGAGGTTGTGGTATGCAAGGGATGACCAAATCGTTGATGTTAAATTGCAGGAGGCGTCAATTGAGCAGTAAGAGCAATTGGATTGTGAAAGGTGCGAGGTATCCTCATTGAGTAGAGGTTGCCATGGATGTTACCCTTGAGAAGGGGTATATGGGTTTGGAGATCCTTCATAATATAACCAAAGGGGTCAAACTCAATGGAACATAAATTATCAATGACAAATTGACCAACAAATAAAAGATTACTAGTTATTTGTGGAACAAGTAGAACATGATTAAGGTAAAGAGATTTTGGATGGTGAGTGAGTGTGCATGTGCCGGTGGAAGTGATAGAAAGGGCTTTGCCATTACCAACAAGTACTTGATTTGTTCCACTATAGGCTCAACATTGTCTAGGAGTTGTGGATCGGTGTCATGTGAGTAGAAGCACCAATGTTAGGAAGCCATTCAAGAATAATGCTAGTGGTGAGATTAGAAGTATTTAGGTGATCATTGATGTTAATGGCAGAGAATGCACTATGAAATGTGTTTGAGTTAGGGTATGGTTGGGCATTTCTAGAGTTGGAATATCTAAAACAACGCCTAGAAACTGTGTGTCCTATTTTGTAGCAAATTTAACAAAGATGAGGTATATTGGTGTAGTTGAATTTTGTTGTAGGGTTGGGCTGAAAAGACTGATGGTGGGCCAAGGGAAATGTTTTGGACTGGGCCAGATGAGAGTTGAAGTGGGGCTGGTGGGCTTGATAGAAGGAGTTAGTGGATTGGGCTAGATGGGAGTTGATGTGGGCTGCATGAGAGTTATAGTGGCCTGGTGGGCTTGAGTGGGTCGGTGGCCTAAGGTTTTGGTGATGGGCAGATTTAGGGATTTTGGAGGTTCCGTCGTCCACCTCATCCATGGGTGCTGCGTGTGATGCTTGAGGCTACGAAGGCGACGTTAGGGTCTAGTGAAGATAGTGAGTGATATATTGACAGCCTCTATTCATGAAGGAGAAGCTTAGCTCGAAGCTTGGTGAAGGATGGTTAGCCTTCGTGATTCTCTATGGCAGTGATAAAGACTTCATAGTCGGCGGGTAATCTGTTGAGGACGAGGAAGACCAGGTCATCATTCGGGACCGAGGCTCCTATTGCAGCAAGATCTTGCGATATTGAGGTCAGATTGATGAGATATTCAGAGATAGAGACGTTACCTTTCTTGGTGGTGTGCAATCGGCAATGAAGGAGAGAGCGTTAGGTGGTTGTATGTTGTAAAAATAGATCTCTAGTCGAGTCTACAGATGGTGGGTAGTAGTACAACCAAGGGCCATAGACGACACCACTGGAGACAGAGTAGCAGTTAGCGCACAGTAAACTAAGCCGTCGTGTTTCTCCCTGTTGAGTGATGAATTGTTTGCTAACGGTGTAGTGGTTGATGGTAGTGGTGGAGCAAGCGTGCTGTCGATGTGTCCCAATAGATTGCAGGTACGTAAAATTGTCTTGACTTGATTGCTCCAAACAAGATAATCAGAGTTGTCTAATGTAGTAGTTATGAAGTTTGTAATGTTCTGAAAAGGAAAAATTGGTAATGCTTATTCTGTTTGTTGTGTAGCCATTTGCATATGTTGTGTTTCTTCTGCGTAACGGTGTTGGAGATTTGTGAAGTGAGGTTATAGAAGATATGTGTTAATGAAGTTGTTGTGTATGCTGTGGAGTCTGATAGGTCAAGTGACGTTTGAAAAAAAGAAAAAAAAATCTGTGTGTAATTTGAGGTTATGAATTATGTAATTGTCGGAAGTGTTTAGGAAGAAGAAAGCTAGATTATGGACTCTAATACCATAAAAGATAGATGAGAAGAGAATTATTTTTCTATATTATTATAAGAGATTTGTACAACTATTTATACAAGTAATGAAAATGTAAACATGAAAATATAATTATACAGTAGATGATTTCAAGGCTAAAAATATGTTATCGAAATCATGGAATTGATTGTTGTAGCTAAATCAAAGGCATGCGCTATCAATATGTTACAAAATTATGGAATTGACTGTTGTAGGCTTGTAGCTAAATCAAAAGCATGCATTATTAATACGTCAAAGTGCAACTTAGTGACCCACTCAACTAGGAGATTATTATTATCTTTGCAACTTGTAACATAGGCACAAAAGGATAAAAAGAAATGGCCTGTTTGACTCTGTTATATGATGTATACAATGTATAAAAATTTCTCTAAATGATGTACAAAAGAATTTTTTGTTCAAAGAATCAAAGAACTAGTGAATTAAACCTAAATTTATATACGTTTTAATATCAAAAAAGTTTACTAGCGAACTCATCAACGGTAGTGCCTTCCACACGAGCAGCGGCCGATCTTTTAGCCAGATCTCTTAGTTCGGACAAGCTTCTTCCTAGCTGTAAAGCCACCTTTGTTTCCAACACTTGCTTATCTTCCCCTATTTCTAACCAATCTCTTTCTTCCACAGCTGATTCTATCGATTGCTCCATAAGTGAGAAGAATCCGGCACAGTTTCTATACATTTCCACCACCATACCAATTTGACCTGCATGCTCAAACATATTCACCGTGCTAGCCAGTGCACCTGCAACAACTGCAACTACCGCTGCCCATGAACCATTACCCACAAATGCAGAGCTAGCAGCTGCAATGCCTGTGAGTAAAGGGCCTGAGATGGCTAAAATCTTGTTTACCTTCAAAGCCAGGTCACCTAGTCTCATGTAATCTTCAGAATCTTTAGTTTGTATAACTTCAAGGACCTCTCTCATCTCTATTTTCAGCTCCTCGTTCAAACCACCGCTTTTATTTGGCTTCATTATTCTCTTCTGCGAGTTCTTAGGTTTAGGCCACCACACAGCAGGCTCGAACTTTGCCGGGAATTTTCGATCATCTTACCCAACAACGGAAGAGGGTAAGCTCGATCAAGGGCCAACACCTTGTCCATAGCATTCTTCACGTCTAATTCTGTGGGATCGCGGAGGGCAAGTGTGGTCTTTATTTTGTTATAAAGTTGTTTGAACAATCTTGTGGCGTTGCGTTGCTCTTCTGCAAGCTGTGAAGGTTGGATTTTGTTCATGACAAACAACATCCCAGTAGCAGCAGAAAATAAAAGGGTCGATGATAACTTCAAGGAAAAGAGAGGAGCTCCATCGTCTGGGACAGTGGCTGCAACACCGGCCATGGTGGCCGCAGCGAGAGTGATCATGTTAACGGAGTTGAGGAGAAGGCTGTTCCAGTTGTCTCGTTGCTCGCCGATGTTTTGATGCATCTCTATCCTATCAGATACAGCCTCTAAGATGGCGTAAAGCTGGGCGGTTGCTTTGGTTGTTGAATTTACGACTGATTCTTCATTTCTTTTGACATCATGAAGAGTTTCCATCGGCACTGTGGTCGCAAACAGGTCTCTTGAATTCAGTTCCTCTAGCAAGTTTCGTGCTTGTTTTCCAGGAACTGAGAAACGGAATCTCGGAAGCTTAGGGACAGATATAGCGGCCTGTATTCTACTTGAACCACCACAAGCAGAAGAAGGTGGAGGAAAAAGTCGAATTGAAGCTTGTAAGGAAGCCATGGGCCAGATTACTTCAGATCTCTAGGTGTCTCGAGGTTGTTCTTCTACTTAGGTACAGCCGGAACGCTGAGACTTTGAAGATGTTTGTAAGTAGGATAAGCAAACTAGATATGCAAATTGAGAGACCCCAAAGAACGTATTTATAGTATATGGTTTGGTTGGGGATGGTGTAGTAACGAACGAACAACAGAAAATTAAGAAGGGTGTTGAAAATATTGACCGCATGGGTGGCGTTGACGGGCTTCGTGGTTGGCTGACCTGACCCATTCTATTCTTCCTTTATAATTTTCAAGTCCAGAAATCTTGCCTTGTCTTGGTCTAACTCCAACAATTATTATGAGTAAGAGGATGATATATTACATCACATCATTGCATATGTAAGGTTTGTAAATTTCCAGGTTTTGACTTCAATTCAACGCCTTAATTTCTTTCTTTTTACTTTTTATAACCTTTACTTGATCAATATCTAGTGCCTAATTTTAATTCTAACGACAAAATATCATATGAAACTTCCTGAATATATGCTTGGATGGCTGATGAGACCTCGGTTTTTTCACTTGTGCTATAACACCATTGTTGTTGCAGTACACTACTATCGGATCAACAATGCTAGGAACCACTCCGAGTTTAGTAATGAACTTCTTGATCCAAACTACTTTCTTAGAACTGCAATATACTCAACTTCAGTTGTTTAATCTGTAATGGTTGGTTATTTGGAACTCTTCCAACCAATTGCTCCATCATAAAGAGTAAAAATATACCCTGACTGTGATATAATATCGTCTTGATCAGACTAGAAACTAGCATCTAAATAACCCTGAACTCTTAGCTCAGTTCCTGCATAGACCAGAAAATATCTTTAATCCTTCTCAAGTACTTCAAGATATTTTTCACAACCATCTAATGACCATCACCGGGATTAGCTTGATATCTGCTTGTTATGCTCAAAGTATAAGCAACATCTGATCTTGTACATAGGATCACATACATGATCGATCCAATAGCCGAAGCATATGGAACACCATTCATTCTATCTTTTTCTTCTTGTGTCTTAGGACACATGCTCTTGGAAAGAGAAATCTCAGGCGATGTAGGTAAAAATCCCCTTTTGGAATTTTCCATGTTAAATTGTTTTAACACTTTGTCTATGTATGAGGACTGGGACAAACCAAGCAACTGTTGGAGTTATGTAAATATAGTGCCATAGAAAGCAAGTGTATTTACATGTGACTTTATCTTATTCAGTTATAGTTTTG
Source organism: Erythroxylum novogranatense (assembly GCA_029891385.1). Lineage (NCBI taxonomy): Eukaryota > Viridiplantae > Streptophyta > Magnoliopsida > Malpighiales > Erythroxylaceae > Erythroxylum > Erythroxylum novogranatense. The sequence continues at coordinate 45,446,083 of CM057229.1, read as the reverse complement.
TAATGAAAATATTTATTATTAATAAAACAAAAGAGTTTGGTTTTATTTGTGTGAGAGTTATATATCTGGTCAAAAGGTACCAAGATTCTTTTGTAAGTAATAGACATATACATAGAGATGTATGGGAAACATGTATATTATTAGAATCTGAATTAATTGATTCACAGTTGAATAATCAAGTTGGTCACTTGATTATGGTTTAGCTGTAGTGTTGCGATTTATCTCCATATAAGTAAAGGAGTTTACTTAAAGGGAATGATGTGTTTCATATCATGATAGTAGTAGACTATTAATAATGACACTATTAAATGAATCTAGAATCAAGTATGTTTTCAAGAATAAAGTGGGCCGTTACTTTAATCTTAAAACATACAACTTAAGCATTCGCTTATTATGAACCATAATCTTGATGAGTGGTGAACTCATATATGTTTCATTATAGTTCTTGATATGATTGGAATGAATTTTTACAGAGTATTAATCCAGTGTCTACATGTTGGAATTATTAATTAAAACATGTATTAGGGAACATTCACTCAAATAAAGAGTTTATAGTGTTATCATCACTTCTAGATGTTTTAAGGAGATTTGGTGATTAAACTGGCGTCAGTAGTTTGATGGACTAGCTACCCATCAAGTCTTGACACCAAGATGAGGTCTTGTGTGTTAATCACCATATAATGTAAAACGAGAGATCTAGAAGAAAAAACCAACATAAGGGCAAAACGGTAATTTTACCCCTTGTTGTGCGGATGGCTATAATAAGATTCTAAATAGGATTTACAATTGGACATAAAATATGTATTCTCATAATATTTAATACTTCAAGAGTTCAACTAATTGTCTTTAGTGGAATGACATTTAGTTAATAAGCTAGAATTAATTCTAATGAGATTGAATTAATTCTTGGCTTATTGGAGCTTGAATTATCAAAGTCCAATAAGATTCTCCACTTGACTTTAAGGAAGGTTATCAAGCTAAGTAAGAAATATAAATGGAGGCTTTAGAAGCCCATAATTGAATGTTGGGCTTGGTCTAATTAATGGTTAATTAGAAGCCCAAATGTACATTTAAAAATGGGCTAGATTTTGGTTTAATGTAATTAATTAGATTAATTATATTAAAACAATTTTTTTAAAAGGAGAAGTAACAATTTCGGTTTTGTTAAATGAAAAGTGAAGCTACACATTTGACATTAAAATGTTAAAATAAAGATGATCTTTATTATGGTTTATCATCATTAAATGGAGTTATGAACTTACCATTAAATGGTTTAATGGTTGTCTTTAATGTTAGCATGTAACCTATTTGCATTCATTAGATTAAAGATGAAAGATGTACATTAGATGGACCATCTTCCTTCTTTCTTCTTGCCAAAACCCAAATTGGTTATTCAATTTTAGGTTATAGTCTTTTCATATAGTCATTTTAAAGATAAATGAAGAGAGTCTCATTTATTGGCAATTTTATGATTGATTAATGAAAGAAGTGATGCATTGGATGCCTCTCTCTTCTTCCATTCATGCATAATCGAAATTGAGAGGTAAGAAAGACATCTTGCATGTTCTTGACACCTTCTCTCCTTTCATGCAAGGTAGAATCAAAAATACCAATTGAAAGAGTTTCGTTTTTTGTTCTTCTTCTTCTAAGAAAATCTCCTTCAATCATTTCTTCTCCTTTCCCACTAAAGGATTTTGTTAACCTAATTGTCCTTGAAGAACATGTGGTAAATCTAATTGGTTGAGGATACAACAACAAGGAGAAAGTAGATTGCTAAAGGAAAAGATTCAAAGGCAAAGGATTTGGATACAAAAAGAAGGAGAGGATAGCGCAACGAGGATTTAAAGTTGTAGCAAAGGAGTCGGTAATACTCCTGATCTTGTTTATGTTTTATTATCCTTATACCATATCATGTGTGGATTAGCATGATGATTTGGCATTGTTGTTTTCGCTGTAAATAATGATTTCTTAAAAGTTTTGAAATCTACCGTTTCTCCAAATATAACATGTTTTGTTTTTCAGATCCAACAGCAACCTCTTTGATCCTTCTGGTTAGATCTTTATACCTAGTATATAAGCTGCTTCTCCCATATCCTTCATGGAAAAACTCTTACATAGCCATATCTTAACAGACAGGAGCATTGAAATATCATTTCCAATGAGCAATATGTCATCCACATAAAGCACTAAGAAAACAAATGCACTCCCACTTACCTTCTTGTAAGCACAAGGTTCATCCACATTTTTGATAAAACCAAACTCTTTGATTGTTTCATCAAAACGGATGTTCCAACTCTGCGATGCTTGCTTTAGTCCATATATGGACCTTTGCAACTTGCATACTTAATCAGGAAATTCTTTTGATTCAAAACTCTCAGGTTGTGTCTTATACACATCCTCTTGTAAATTTCCATTGAGAAATGTTGTTTTAACATCCATTTTCCAAATTTCATAATCATGTTATGCTGCTATAGCTAATAAAATCCTTATGGATTTAAGCATTGCTATTGGCAAAAAAGTTTCATCAAAATCAACTCCTTATTTTTGTCTGTAACCTTTCGCCATTAACCTTGCTTTGTACGTATGTACATTTTCATCTATGTCAGTTTTTCTCTTAAAAATCCATTTGCACCCAATAAATACTATACCTTCAGGTGCATCCACTAAAGACCATAGTTGGTTAGTGTGCATGGATTCCATTTCGGATTTCATAGCTTCTTGCCATTTTAAAGAATGATTGTCTGACATTAATTCCTTAAAATTAGTAGGTTCATCATTCAAAATTGAAGCATCATCACTTCCTTTTTCAACATGTAGATCTAATCTAATAGGAGGATGACGTACCCTTCCAAATCGTCGCGGACTATGTGTTTCTTGAACCATTGATTGGATATTTAATGTATCAACTTGTGGTTTTTGTTCCATTTGGATGTGTGTTTGTGGTTCTAGAACTTCTCTAAGTTCCACATCACTCCCACTACTTTCTTTGAGAATAAATTCTCTTTCTAAGAATATAGTGTTGGGACCCGATCCGAAGGCCGGATCCCAACCGGAAGAAACGGAGAAACTAAACGAAAAACGAAGCGACTAAACGAATCACAAAGCGGAACAAACAGATATCAAAGCGAAAGTAATCCAAAGCAAATCGAATACGAAAGCAGAATCGAAAGCGAAACGAAATGAAAGCGAATGGACAATTGAAATCAAAGGCGAAATACAAATCGAATTATCAAATCAGAAAATGGATAACGAAAGAACAAACGAATTGAATCGAGTTACAAAACGGAGACAAAACGATAACGGATCCGACATCCAATAACAAGAACAGAGAAACATGATCGCTTTGGAAATCCTTAAGACATTCCGAAACTGGTATTTTTTTTCTTTCTTTTTCCATTTTACTCAAATCTCATACAAAGCAATACTCTTTTTCAAATTGGAATTTATCAATTCCATACAAATCCCATATATTCATATTATTTCTACCAAAATTTCGGCAGCATAAAGACTGCATTTTGACTAACCCAAACCTGCAAAGTGTTTAAAACACACTTCTAAAATTCCCAAACAATCACACAAACATCAAAATCCACCGGACCCTCCGTCCAGGATCTCAGCATACACAAACATAAACCTATATCTAGTACTTCCCACATCAGAAATCGTCCATCTCAAATCCAAAATTTTCAGAATTACTATACATCACACTCTTTTATAAACACCATTTCATAATTCATCACATCCATAGCCAAATCAACAATTACATCTCAATTCCATAAACAATTTCATAAATCAAATTCAAAACCTAAACCAATTATAATCATATACAATTCATAACTCAAATCAATCCCAAATTCATATACTTCATACTCAATTACATACAAACTTCGTAAATCATATACATCATGAAATAAATACTTTAGATACATAAATGGCAATACAAGCCATATACAAACTTAATACCAAAATCCCAATTTACATAAAATACAAACGATACAATATCGAACTTGACACTCTTTCATCCGATCTTTCGCGCGAATACCTGAAGATGGGGATGAAAGGGGGGGTGAGCACAAAGCTCATGGATAATATATTTATAAATTGAAAAATAAGCGAAAACATATTTGCAAAAACCTTTTCCATTTATTTCAGAAGTTTCACGTTAGAAAGATTTGGCAAATCCGTTATTTCTCAAACTTTTCAAAGCATTGCCAAACAATTACGATAAATTTTCGGCTGAAAATCCACAATAGTTTATTTCTAAAAAAATTTCACATTTCTTTCCACTTCATGAACAAAGTCGATATTTCTTAAACATTTTCAAAATATGCAATGCATTATACTGAGAAACAAAAACAAAACACATAACACATCAAATGGTCAGTTCGGTCCAAAATAAGATATATCGCACATTCTCGCATAATGGTCCTGCGTACCGTGAATGTAACGTACTATCGTTGGAGTTATGTAAATATAATGCCCTAGAAAGCAAGTGTATTTACATGTAACTTTATCTTCTTCGATTCTGATTTTGTAATGAAAATATTTATTATTAATAAAACAAAAGAGTTTGGTTTTATCTGTATGAGCATTATATATCCGGTTATAAGGTACCAAGATTCTTTTGTAAGTAATATACATATACATAGAGATGTATGGGAAACATGTATATTATTAGAATCTGAATTAATTGATTCACATTTGAATAATCAAGTTGGTCACTTGATTATGGTTTAGACTGTAGTGTTGCGATTTATCTACATATAAGTAAAGGAGTTTACTCAAGAGAATGATGAGTTTCATATCATGATAGTAGTTGACTATCGATAATGGCACTATTAAATGAATCTGGAATCAAGTATGTTTTCAAGAATAAAGTGGGTCGTTACTTAATCTTAAAACATACAACTTAAGCATTCGCTTATTATGAACCATAATCTTGATGAGTGGTGAACTCATATATGTTTCATTATAATTCTTGATATGATCGGAATTGATTTTTTTACATATTATTACTCCAGTGTCTGCATGTTGGAATTATTAATTGAAACATGTATCAGGGAACATTCACTCAAATAAAGAGTTTATAGTGTCATCATCTCTTCTAGATGTTTTAAGGAGATTTGGTGATTAAACTAGCACCAGTGGTTTGATGGACTAGCTACCCATCAAGTCTTAACACTGAGACGAGATCTTATGTGTTAATCACCATATAAAGTAAAATGAGAGATCTAGAAGGAAAAAAACTAACATAAGGGCAAAACGGTAATTTTACCCTTTATTATGCAGATGGCTATAATAAGGTTCTAAATAGGGTTTGCAATTGGACATATTCTCATAATATTTAATAATTCAAGAGTTCAACTAATTGTCTTTAGTGGAATGACATTTAGTTAATAAGCTAGAATTAATTCCAATGAGATTGAATTAATTCTAGGCTTATTGGAGCCTGAATTATCAAAGTCCAATAAGATTCCCCACTTGACTTTAAGGAAGGTTATCAAGCTAAGTAAGAAATATAAATAGAGGTTAATTAGAAGCCCATAATTGAATCTTGGGCTTGGTCTAATTAAAGAAGCCCAAATGTACATTTAGTAATGGGCTTGGTTTTTGGTTTAATGTAATTAATTAGATTAATTATATTAAAACAATTTTTTTTAAGAAGAAGATAGCAATTTCGGTTATTCCTAGGTTAAATGTGTAACCACACATTTGACATTAAAATGCTAAATGAAGATGGTCTTTACTATAGTTAATCATCATTAAATGGAGTTATGAACTTACCATTAAATGATTTAATAGTTCTCTTTTAATGTTGGCTTGTAACCTATTTGCATTCATTAGATTAAAGATGAAAGATGTACATGGACCATCTTCCTTCTTTCTTCTTGGCAAAACCGAAATTGGGTATTGAATTGTAGGTTATGGTCTTTTCAAATAGCCATCATAAAGATAAATGAAGATAATCTCATTTATTGGCTATTTTATGAGTGATTAATGAAAGAAGTGATGCATTTTGATGCCTCTCTCTCCTTCCATCCATGCATATACGAAATTGGTAGGCAAGAAAGAGTTCTTGCATGTTCTTTACACCTTCTCTCCTTTCATGAAAGAGAGAATCGAAAATACCAATTGAAAGAGTTTCAATTTTGCTTCTTCTTTTTCTAAGAAAATCTCCTCCAAACATTTTTTCTCCTTTCCCACCAAAGGATTTTGTTAACCTAATTGTCATTGAAGAACAGGTGGTAAATCTAACTGGTTAAGGATACTATAACAAGGAGAAAGTAGATTGCTAAAGGAAAAGAGTCAAAGACAAAGGATTTGGATACACGAAGAAGGAGAGGATAGCACAACGAGGATTTAAAGCTGTAGCAAAGGAGTCGGTAATACTCCTGATCTTGTTTATATTTTATTATCCTTATATCATATCATGTGTGGATTGGCATGCTGATTTGGATTTGTTGCTTCCGCTGCAAGTAATGATTTCTTAAAAGTTTTGAAATCTACCATTTTTCCAAACAAAGCATGTTTTCTTTTTCCAATCCAAAAACTACACCTTCCCGCAGCGGTCCGGTGTAGCCGTGACTTATGGGAGTCTGATATCGAAACTCCAATGCCACTAACGGGAAGCCGGGAGAAGGCTTAAAAACAGACAAGTGTGCACTCGTCCCACTTATGGGACCTGACCAAACCCACATAACATATAATCGAAAACAAAAATTTGGATTGCTCGAAGGCACTTTTCGAAAATCTTGATTTTCACATTTTCATATCACAATCATATCATGTCATAAATGACACATTCACATATCCACATGACTTCATATAACAAATCTAACGCAATTCACATCATCAATTTAATCACATATCAATCAAATTCATAACAATGTATGCAACAATTTCTTTAAATCATAAATCAAACTTATTCAAATTCTCAAAGCACCTTTTTCAAATTATTCAAATAATTCGAAAACCATGAATTTCACAAATCTTGCATTTTCTAATAATCATTTCTAAAATAAGGAATTTAATCATTCGAAATCATAATTTTCAAACATTTCTATAAACATTAATTTCTCAAAATTTTGCTTCTTGAATTTTCAAATACACATGCTTAGCTTAAAATTCAATAAATAAATATACTACCCACCTCGAATCGATGCCAGAAATTTGTTCCTATTATCAATTTGTGCATTGCCTCTTTTCTTCTTCCAATTGAAAATAACCTAAACTAATTTCACCCAAATTCAACTTCATAAATGACATAATCCTCAAATTGAACTTAGAAAACACTAATTCCACATATAATCAAGCTATCTAAATCATAAATTTCCAAAACCCTCAAATTACAAAATTAGGCATAAATCCTAATTAATTTCCATCAAAAATTAAACATAACATAGGGCATAAACATCAAAATTGATTTCATAAATCACATACCCATATCATTTTTCATGATTCTAAACCAAAAGTCATTAAAAACTTAAAGCTTAAAGATTTTCTCTTACCTCTTTTCCTCTTCCAAAGTCGGATTTGTTGGGCTTGAGAGGAAGCTTTCACCTTCTTCCCTCCTTTTTCCTTTGAATCCATGCAAAAATCATGCTAGAACTCTTAAAAATTCGAAATCCCTAACTTCTCTCTCTTCTTCTCTCTTTTCTCCATGGCCGAATGCTTCTCTTCTATCTTCTTCTTTTATTTTTTTGCTCTTTTTCCTTGTAAGGGTCGTGCTCCACTCTTCTTAAATGACAACTCTTATTACCATTTCATTAATGATTGATAAAAGACCCTAAAGCCCTTACTTGTATGCCTTTAAAACTTAACACTTAAGTAAACTACCCAAAATTGCCCTTCCTTTTTGCCTTAAAAACTGACATCTTGTCTCCTTATTTCGATCAGGTAAATGAAGCAATTTAACAAAACTTTCTTCTAGAGAAACGTTTCTCTATGTCTCAATTTCAATACGCCACAAAAAACGCTCAATTCGGTTCAGAAATGAAAAGGTTATGACCAAAAATACTTTCAAACCATTGCAAAACCGAGGATGAACACTACACCTAATTTCAATCCAGAAATTGAAAGTCTTAGAGGCTAAATTTCCATTTGACTCCTTCATATAACTTGTAGATCCATGTCTCTAGTTAAATTTGCAACAAGAATCAATTCAATCGGAGCTCTATAGCTCAAGATATCACTAAAATACTAAAGCATGTCCAGAATTTTTCGATCGATCATCACACTTTGTTTCAATCCACCTTTTTCAATTTAATATCAAGACTGATCAACAAGGTATGGAGAGATAGAAAAATGTCTTAGGAATCCAACGCTTTAAAAATCAGGTCGATTGGAGGTTGAATGAAAAAGTTATGGCCAAAAAAAGGAAGAGAGGTCGGTCTGCCGAAAATCAACCCCGCGGGTCGATCGACAAGCGCGTCGGCGAGCGGTCGAGCAATCGGCCACGCGATCTTGACCTCCTAACTTCTAACCTTTATATCTTTTGGCTCCGAACTCCAAATTTTACAAACTTGATACCGTTGGAAAGATAAAAGACAGATCTACCATTTTCAAAAAGGACTCAAAAGCATGTTTGGTCTCTAAAGGGGTCAAAAGTTTACTCCAAGATGACCAATCGACAAGCTCCTTATAAACAGTACCAAAACTTGTAAACATCATAACTTTTGACCCAGAACTCCAAATTTCACAAACTTAGTGTCAATGGAAAGATAAAAGAAAGCTCTACAATTTCCATGAAGGACTTAAAAATCAATTCCTACTATAATGGGGTCAAAAATCTAATCGAAGTTTCTGTTCACCAATACTCTTCCCAGACAGTAGCAGCAACTTGTAAAAATCATAACTTCCTACTTCATAGCCCAAAATTTCCATACTTTACACCAATGGAAAGATCAAAACATAATCTAAAGCTTTCATGAAGAACTTAAGAGCAAATTCAGCCTCTATTAGGGTCAAACTTCCAATCAAAGGTACTACCCACTTAAATGTCATCCTATACCAAATCCAAACTTTAAAATTTCAAATCTTCTAATTTCCACAACCAAAATAACATATTACACATCATTGAAAAACTATAAACTTCCTCTACAACTTTCATGTAGACCACTTAACTCAATTCAAAACATATCAATCCCAGAATTCACCTCGAAGCACAACATACACAATCATATACTTACAAACATTCTCAAAGTCAAAGTAAAATAACCTTAACTTTGACTGATCATAACTTTCACTCCCGATATCAAAAAATTGCAAACTTTATGGCAACAGAAAGCTCTTAACAGGAGCTACAAGTTTTAGGAAGACCATTTTCTCAAATTTTGCCTAAATCAAAAAGTCAACTTTCAAGTCAAACTTTCTATATCCCAAAAGTCAACTTTCTTAAAATTTCTACCAATTCTCACACTTTCACTAATCATTTCTTTTCACATCAATTTTCTTTTAGCATAAAAACATTATTTCATTTCATTTAATAATTATAACTGTCACTTAAAAATCAGGGTCCAACATATAGCATGTCTTGAGACAAACACCTTTTATTCAAGAGGATGATAAAATTAATATTCAAAACTTTCTTTTGGATACCCCACAAGCATGAATTTATCTGATTTAGCTTCAAGCTTATCATACATTGTATGCTTCATGCATCACATCCCCAAATTTTTAAGTGTGACAACCTTGGTCTTTTACCAGTCCATATCATATATGGAGTCTTGTCAACTGTTTTGGATAGAACTATGTTTAATAGGTAAGTAGCAGCGTTAAGAGCATATCCCCAAATTGAAACTGGAAGAACTACATAGTTCATCATGGAACGTACCATATCTAATAAAAGTACAGTTTCTCCTTTCAGAAACCCTATTATGTTGTGGAGTTCCAAGCGGAGTTTATTGTGAGAGAATTCCATTCATTTTTAAGTAACTTAGAAATTCATGGTCTAAGTACTCTCCACCTCGATCAGATCTAAGTGTCTTAATAATCTTATCAGTTTGTTTTTCTACTTCAAGTCTAAATTCTTTGAACTTTTCAAAGGCTTCAAACTTGTATTTCATTAAATACACATAACCATATCTTGAATGGTCATCTGTAAATGTTATAAAATATAAAAATCCACCTCTAGCTTAAGTAGAAATAAGGCCACATACATTTGAATGTATAAGCTCTAACAACTCATTAGCACATTGACCCTTTTCACTAAATGGAAGTTTGGTCATTTTACCCTTTAAATAAGATTCACAAGTTTCATATGATTCATAATTGAAAGGATCTAAATATCCTTCTTTATGTAACTTTGTGATTCTTGCTTCATTAATATGACCTAACCTATAATGCCATAAATAAAAAAGATTTTGGTCACTTAATCTCCTTTTCTTGCTATTTATTTGAAGAATTGGTCTTTTAAGATCTAATTCATACAAACCATTTGTAAGTATACCAGATCTATAATAAATATTATCTTTATAAAAAGAACAACTGTTATTCTTAATATTAAAAACAAATCCATTTATGTCCAAACATGGAATAGAAATAATGTTTCTCGTGATGACAGAAACATAATAACAATTATTTAGTTCAAGTACAAGACCAGAAGGTAAAGTTAAACTATAAGTTCCAATAGCTAATGCAGCAACGCTTGCTCCATTACCAACTTGTAACTCCACTTCGCCTTTTCTCAACACTCTACTGTTTGTCAGTACCTACACATTATTGCAAATGTGAGAACCACGTCCGGTATCTAATACTCAAGATTGTGGTACAAAAGTAGAAAGATTGATTTCAATCATAAACAAACCTGAAGTTGAAGTTACGCTTAACTTCTCTTCCTTCAAACTAGCAAGATAAGTTTTGTAGTTCCTCTTCCAATGTCTAACTATTCCACAATGGAAATAGGTGCTCTTGTCATTCTTTTTCTTGACACCACCTGTTGGCTTTGTTAATTTAACAGAAGCCTTTTGGTTCTTGTTCTTGTTCTTGTTCTTCTTAAGGGTCTTACCCTTATTCTTGGAAGAAGAAGAGCCAACAACAAGAACAGAATCGGATTCCTTCTTAAGGCATCCCTCAGCGGTCTTGAGCATGTTAAGTAATTCAGCCAATGACATTTCCTTTTTGTTCATGTGGAAGTTCATAATAAATTGTGAAAACTCGAGGTAAGAGACTGGAGCACGAAATAAATGCTCAACTCCAGGTTCAGGTCATACCCTAATTATCCTAATTTTTCAATGTAGCTAATCATCTGTAGAACATGAATTTCCACAGATGATCCAAGATCCATCCGACATTAAAACAGGGCTTTCGTATTCTCAAACCTCTCCACATGACTCTGAGCACTAAACAACTCTTGAAGGTGCAGGAACATTTCCCTTGCATTTATATTTTCATGTTGCCTTTGAAGCTTGGGAGACATGCTGGCTAACATCAGACATACCACTTGCTCATTATCATCTATATGACTTTGATAATATTTCCAACTTTCATTGGTAGCATCTTGAGCAGGTTCGGGTGGAAGTTTAGTGTCAAGAACGTACAATTTTTTCTCTTGCCTTAAAACAATTTTAAGGTTATGCAACCAGTCAGAAAAATTTGGTCTAATCAATTTGTTTGCATCCATGATGCTCCTTAAAGACAAGTTCGTACTCATTTTCAAAAACTGTTTCATAAAAAACAAAAATTAGTTTATATCGTAAAACCAAATAAATAAGGACTTTAAAATTTTAGTTACTCTCTTTATTTTAAACAAATTAATAACCCTCACTATTAACTCGAGAAATTATCAAATAATTTCCTAATCGGCTAGGATCCCATTTTAATTTAATTAATCTTAAGTTTGCTCAACAAACTAATTAAATTAAATTAGGTAGATAACATTTTATCAATCACATCTTATGTGATTCCTAAATCTGTTATGAGACAACTCTTTATCATAAATATATATAATAATATTATCCTAACCTTGCCTCTAAATTAATATGATCACGAGTTTACTTATCCAAATCACATAAATTTAGTTAAGTAAAACTCATTGTTATAAGACTAAACATGTTCTAGTTAAAGTGGTTTTGAGTTGACTCAACAAGCCTAACAATAAACAAAACTCTGGTTTAATTCTATAATAATGGAAGGCATTATTCATGTTCTAAGCATGTATTTAATATTTTAATGAGGGATTTAAAATAAGAATAAAATAAAATAAAATAAAATCTGATTCGAAATAATATAATCTCATTTAATTTATTTGACATAACCTAATTATGAAAAATAAATTAATATTTTTAAATAAAAAATAATTCAATTAATCAACATTTCAAAAATAATTAAAAAATAAAAAATTAACAAGTCTCCTAGCCTGTAGGCCCATAGGCTAGGAGATGTTGGCCTATACTCCTGGCCTACTGGCCCACAAGCCAGGAGATGTGCATCCAAGAAAGCGTCTCCTGGCACGTTTCCGCAGATGGGGTGCATGTTGTCTTCTCCAGCCAACTTTTGTAATTTTTTTAATAAACAAGAATAACAATTTATTCTGTTAGTTCTACCTTCGGACTATCTCAAGGCACTCTACCCCATCTGTATCATAGAAACATACTTATTAATATACATAAAACTCTAGAGAGGTAAAACTCTCTAGAGTGAGAAACCACTACCATCGAAGGTGGTGGTTCTCTAACCACCGATGGCTTTTACTGCCTCCGGTGGTTCTGTGCTTCATCACTATAATGCACAATAATACTCATTAACCAATCCTTCATTAACATTCAAAGAAGCATATTAAACTCAAGCATCTATTACGTAAAAAGCAATGTGTAAAACAAAGATTAACAAAACCATAATGACTATCTTTCAACGTAAAAAGAAGGTTAGAATTAATGAAGTAACATGCTTGAGTAAATGGACAGAACACATTTTCTGTATTGCAGCCACTAAAATGTTAATGGTTGAGTAAATGAACAGAACGCATTATCATAAATGCAACCACTTACAATTATTAAACTAAGACTTAAGCATACAATCTGCAAAGATAACAGAGAAGACCATCTGTCGGTTTCATTGTTCATTTATTACACATGCATGCAACTCTTCATCTGTAATAAACGCATGCAACTCTTCGTTTGCTTCGGAGACTTCACACAAGTGGAAAAACAAGTGTAACAAAGATCAAAATAAAACCATTTCTAGAAACACATGAAACGTCTTCCACATTTCCATGAACACAAGAAAAATTCTAGAAACACATGATACGTTTTGCATCTTTTCCAGAAATTTTAAACGCAAGCGTTAACAGCAGTCTACTAACATATGAAACATGTCCCATCTATTTCCAGAAACACTTTCAGATAAACAGGAATAAGAAATATAATTTTCCAGAAAAATTATTAATCACGTAAAATATGAACGAATTGAATTGTAAATAGTAGAAACATTGATCTATGCGGTAAACGTGGAGAACCACAACAGCTTTCCAAAAATCACATTTTTAGATCACTAACAAAAAAAAGTTTCAATGTAAAATATACAACTTTTGCATATTATAACCAAATCAAAATTTAATCAAGCTTATAAATAAAAATAAAACTGTTAAAGGTGGCTCTGATACTACTGTTGAAAAAATTACATAAGATCAAATCTTAGAGCAGCGGAAATAATATAAAGTTTTTCCATAGAATCAACTTTAAGAGAATTAAATTAGAAACATAAAACAAGAAATTGACAAAGCTATATTAACCTGTTCCGACTTCTTGTTAAAATTTCCTGTTTCTTTGAAACTGTCAATTCCATGAGCCGTTCAATCGTCCGGCCTCTAATAGTATCCACAGATCTATTAAGAGAAAACTCAAATCAATTTTGAGAGAAAAATTGAAAGAAGTGCTAGCCTTCATTTTTTTTCTTCTAATTTTTCCTTTTATATGAAAAATCTTATTTTTATGTCCTTGGATTTTATTAAAATTACAACTAAAGTAAAACTTTAATTATAATAATTAACTAATCCTTATAAGATCAATTATCACATATTGACCCTTAAAGTTTCTAAAACTTCTCAATTAAGTCCAACTTAATTCAAATTTCACTTTCTCCTTTATAGACCTTTTTATGTGTGACCCATTAGGTTCCTAATATATTGGCCATATTTATAAATTCTAATTCTAATTCACAATTAGAATAAGATAAATTAAAACTCTTTTAATTTATCTTTTAATTCCTAATTAAACAATTTATAATCATATATCATGATCGACGTCTAGTAACATGTCATGATTATCCAAATATTAAGAATGTCAAAGTGGTTTGACTTAACCTGTCTATGCATGGTTATCATGTATAAATTAATCATTTCGTCATCTAATGTTCTAATTGGAATTAGAGTATGGAATTTGTTTATACTCTAAATAATCCGATCATAATCGTTCTTGCTAATTACTAAATGATTTATAATTGATATTTGAAAAACAAAATTTCTAAATTTCAATTTACTCTAGCCAGAGATTCCCAAAATCATACTAATCAAGAACAACAAAACATTCTCTCTAATTACTTTAAGATAATGAATTCTTTATTAATTTACTCAACTATCTCCACATTGTTCATACTATATCTAATAACTACCGAATTGAACTATTTCAAGAATAAGCATCAAAACATAGTAATTCCTATATGAGATAACTTTGGTAATCTTAAGCCTAAGGATTAATTATACAACCATCATAATGAGATAAACCACAGACACACAAGTAATGTTCCATTCAGAATCCTCATAATTGGGTCAGTTTAGTGAACTTATTTTCTATTAAGCACTCACATATTTGTTTAAGTATCTCCATATTTTAATATATGAAATCGATTACTTTCTTCATAAAAAAGAAGTAAATATGTGCTAATCTAACCATTTTATCAATACTTCATGTTGATGAAATTATGACTAGGAACATTTTAGGAATAATACAAAAATACAAATTGAATATCGAATTATAATCACATTTATAATTTATAATTACATAACAATTATTCTATGGATTTTATCTTTATGATTAATAATTAAATAATAAAAATACACAAAGATAAAGAATATCTTTTATTGAATAAAACAAATTTTATACAAATAAATATATAACCAAAATTAGCTACAAGGGCATAAACTAACGGAAGGAATAGAAACCGGATAAATTGAGTCAATTTTGTCCTCCATCGTACTTTGCCAAATAGGTCTTTAGGCGTCCAATTCAGTTCAAATATCTCTGCTTCATACTTATGTCGTACAGAGTACATTTTTACATGATGTTAGATCAGGAATTTTTTGATTTTAAACTTTATAAAAGAATATAAATGATCTATCATTATTATATTATATTATTTGATAAATTTTTTAATAGTGTAAACAAATAAAATTCAAAATACGTTACTTTTATTAGACAGGCATTTATTCAAAATTTGACATTTGCTAAATTTTATTTAAATGCGTATGAGGTGATTTTGGAGTAGGTCAACTTATAATTATAATAAAAATTAAAAAGTTGAGACATGGCCATGGACTAATAGTCTAATACAAATGCCCAGTCCAGCCGGCCTCAAGTCGCACACCCAAAGCGTTAAGTAGTAGGATGGGAAGTATAATATCCGAATCATTACAGGACAATTCTCTTTTTCGATGCATTTGATTGGTCAGGCCTCGGCATATGCGTTGCGTTTTTTCCTAGGACTCTTTTTGGCTGAGGAATTAACCCTGCAGGCAGTGAGAGAAAAACTCTCTTCTCCTTCTTCTTCTTCTTCTTTTACCCTCCGCAATTGAGTTGCGATATTAAAAGCCACAGGAAAAGCAAACCATGGGCTCAATAGCCAAGAAGGGACTTCAACGATATCTATTGCAGCTTCAACAGCATCCCTTGAGAACTAAGGTTCCCTTACTTATGTTTCTGTCTCTATATATTTGTCGCATCTCATGCGACAAGCCTTTTATTTTTCGTGTTCATTCTGAGTTTGTGAGTGATGGGTTAACTTAATTGTGCTTGAGAACCGCTGAAAGTTTGCATCTTTAAG
This sequence comes from Erythroxylum novogranatense, assembly GCA_029891385.1. Lineage (NCBI taxonomy): Eukaryota > Viridiplantae > Streptophyta > Magnoliopsida > Malpighiales > Erythroxylaceae > Erythroxylum > Erythroxylum novogranatense. Next base: position 45,430,048 of record CM057229.1, on the reverse strand, counting down.
GCTCCTTCACTTCACTTGCAACCCTTGTGCTTTGTTCTCAGCTGTCAGTTTCGTCGTTCGTTGTCTTGGTTGAGTTTAAAAGCAATGAAAGTTTGGGTCTTTTCTGGATTTAACGGACATTGCTCGAAAAGAAGACTGAGTCAACTCAATTATGGCTTCTGAAACTTAAATTCCTTGAGAAATGGATTTCTGTTGCTCTTTTTACGACCTTTACCACTCAATAACTACTATTGATAGACGGTTTAACTGCGGTACAGGCGATTACAGCAGCAGCTTTGTCAGCTTTCAGCGACATTGTTGCTCAAAAGCTCACTGGCATACGGAAACTTGAACTTAGAAGACTTCTTCTCAAAGTGGTAAAACCTTCTTTATCTTACCTTGAACTGAAAATATTCAGAAGTAATATTGTCTTCAAAGAGCTTCATTACTTATTTCGTTCAGTTACCTCACTAAAATGATAAATAAGACATAACTTCCGTGGCTCAGCTAGGGTTAATCTTATTTGTTGTGTATAACTCATATATACGGGTCGCAATCTTAGAGTCCTTTTGGAAGAATGCCGGAGTTTCTTAGAAACTTTTAGGTGAACATGGCTTGACACATGATTGTGTGTCAAGGTGTGTTCTTTTTAGGAATACAGAGGTGAAAGCACAAACTTGAATGTGGCGTAATAAGCGATTTTGAAGGGGTTGCAGGAGAATAAGTCAAAAGACAGAGATAAGCTTGACTGGGAAGAGTTGCAGGCACGAGTAGCAGGAACCATTCTGTTATGTCTAACAAGCGAGGACTTGTACTATGTCATGGAGGTTGCATCCTTAGTGGATATATAAAAGAAGCTAGAGAGTTAAAACAAGTTGAAGTCTCATAAACAACTTGTATCTAAAGTAGAAACTATACAAGTTAAAGATGTAGGAGGGAACAAATTTGGAGCAACATATTAATACATTTAGTCAAATAGTTAGTTCCTTATTAAGGCTCAAGATGACTATTGTGAACGAAGATAAATCTATAATCAATTTTTTAACCTCTTTTTTATAAACATCTAGTGATCATCCTCACTTTTATTAATCAGAAATTAGTGTGAAATATATAACCATTGTGTTATTGGCTCGTAACCAATGAAAGCTAAATACTAGTAACCTCTTTTTTATAAACATCTAGTGATCACGCTCACATTTAGTAATCAGAAAATTAGTGTGAAATATATAACCATTGTGTTATTGGCTCACAACCGATGAAAGCTAAATACTAGTGAAAGTTCTCAAGTTGAAGGGTTATATATGAGAAGAAATTAAGGTAATGGGAGTAGAGTAAGGATGGATTGTCTAAGTGGGGATCTAAACCCAAGGATAAAACAACAGTTTGGTGCTACAAGTAAAAGCAAATTGGATATATTAAGAGGGAATGTCCAAACAGGGAGTGAAGTGTTAAAGGAAAATTGTTGATTCATCAAAGTTTGCTATTTTAGTGGAGAGCAGGGACTCAAATTGCAGCGAAGGAAGCATGTTAGCAATAGAGGCATGTTAGACATTTCAACTAGTCAACTTCATGACTCATGGATATGATACTAAACAAAGTTGATTTATGTCATGTATGTCAGGCAACTTTAATGCTATCTGATTGGGAGATAATAAAGCTTGCAAAATTGTTAGAACAAGAAAAGTCAGCATCAAGATTTTTGATAATGTTGTTAGGATGTTGGGTGATGTATGATGTCTAGATTTGAGAAAGAATTTGATCTCTTTAAATACCTTATATGCAAATGATTTTCAATATAAAACTATCAGAGACATTATTAAGGTGGTAAAGGGTGTGATGATTGTGATTAAAAGATTAAAACTGCCAAAAAGCATCTACAAAATAATGAGTATAGTTGTAGGTGAAGAAGCCACAAAATAAAGTTTGAGGAAGATAGTACTATGTTATGATACGTGAGATTGGATCATCTTGGTATATATATATATATATATAATTAGAATAGCCTGAAATAGATGCTAAATGTGTTAAAAATTCTGATTCAGTAGATAGAACAACGTCAGGAAGAACACATTAGTATAATATAGCCACATATAGAGCGAAATGGACCATTAGGTTGTTAAAGAGATATGGTTGGAAGACTTAGTCGCATATGCTATTACAATTATTGATAGAGATCCAACTACCTTTGAGGGGATTAAGAAAAGTTAGGAGAAATATACATGAACGGGTACTATAGTGAATGATGCGTAGTTTCACAAGGTTAAGAAATTGACTGCTCCAAAAATAGTTTTGTAAGGAAATGTTCACACTTTGGGTAATACAATTGACACGATAACAAAACCAATTAGTATATAAAAAGTTGAAGCATTGTTTGAACTTAATTGATGTCTCAAGGTATTAAACATGGATACAATCCAACCTATGTAAAATGTATTCGCTAAAGTAGAGATTGTTGTGTATGGCTCGTATACACAGACGTATAAGCTTAAGAAGTCTTTTGGAGCGTGTTAATAGAACACATTATATTTGCCAAGGTAGAGATCATTGTCTATGCACATGTTACAATCTTAGAGTTTCTAAAAGAACGCAGGAGTTTCTTAAAAATCTTTGGTGAACATGGGCTGGCATATAGTTGCTAGGAGGTTACCTTCTATAGAATATAGAGGTGAAGATGCATGTTGCAACATAGTTGAATCATGAGCGTGTTGGCGTGATAGAAGATTTTTCGAGGGTACAACCTAAAACACAGGTGTGTTAGAGCTCATGTTCATATTTTGGAAAGATTCAGTCAGGACCAGAGACATGAATGTTTAGGAACTCGTATCTATGTGCGCAAACTGTAGTAAGATTTGCAATCTAGGAGGCGAGCATTTTAGATCCCATGTCCATATGCTGAAAAATAGACCTGTACATGGGATAGGATGGATTGAGTTTAGTTAAAGTGTAGCCCAAAAAGTTTTAAAATTCTTAGGTTCATACTTAAAATGAACCTAATTTTCAGACTTAAAACTAACCCATTCATTGATTTATGTTTTTACATATGAAATTACATTAAATTTGAATAAAAATACTTAATCTTATGTCAATTTTTGATATAACACGCACCCTATCTCCATCATTCATTCTAACACGGGAAATACAGGTCTTTGGATTCGCATATTTGGGACCGTTTGGGCATTTCTTTCATATAATGCTGGACAAAATCTTCAAGGGCAAGAAAAATACAAAAACTGTCGCACAAAAGGTAATATTATACACACTTTTGTGATTCCTCTTGGCTGTGAAGTTGGAAATTTTGACTTCTCATTGTCCACGTTTCCTGACACATTCTGAAATAATTCGAGTGGCTTCTGTCAAATTGTAAAATCTTAACTCTTTATTTAGAAAATCACAAGATTCATGAGGCTGCATATGAGATTAACTTAGAAAGAGTCTTTTGAAATTGACATTTTTAAATCGGTTCAGGTGGTTGTGGAGCAGTTGACTGCTTCCCCTTGGAACACCTTCCTTTTCCTGATTTACTATGGGGCGATTATTGAGGGTAAGTTTATTTGGTCTAGCACATTTCGATTTCAACCAAGCTGCAATAGCAGATCTGGATGTTGGTCATTATCTTTCTGAGATGAATAGCAAACAGAAATGCATTTACAGGTTTGGTGTGAGTGCATAATATTAGCAAATTAACTATTTTGCGTTGCAAGATAGTAAGGAAAAAAAAAAAAAAACTATTGCTGTTTATCCGCTAACAAGAAGGAAATGCAGGCAGACCCTGGATTCAGGTGAAAGCTAAAGTGAAGAAGGAATACCCTAAAGTCCAGTTCACATCATGGACGGTATTGGTCATTCCTTTGATGATTTGCTATCATACCTCTTAAAAAGACTCATCCAATCCAAAACAAAAATGATAATTGCAGTTCTGGCCTGTTGTGGGATGGATAAATTACCAGTATGTGCCATTGCAGTTTCGTGTCATTTTTCACAGCACTATAGCATGTGCCTGGTACATATTTCATTCCTGCCTCATTTTATGTTCTAATCAGTTGCATTGCACCAACTAAAAATCTCTTATTTTCTAAAACCATATGTTAGGGGAATCTTCTTGAGTCTGCGAGCAAGGTCTTTGACACCGGCCAAAAGTCAGTGAAGGAAAGGAAATTGCAATCTTGTAATGAAACAAAAAAGTGCTCACCTATGTTAAAGAGCTTCCACATGTGATTTTTGTTAAAGAACTTCCATGTGATTCACAGTGTTGTATTTCTTTTTCTTTTTCTTTTTCCAATAAAACGGAAGCCGAGTAACTTGGAAATTGGAAAAGCCTCAAAATGTTGAAAAACACGTACGGTATTACCTTACCTTTTGGTAATGTAATTCACATGGAACATCAAATTGAGCATTAACAATGTCGAGCATGCGGTCAAGTATTATTATAAAATTGAGAATAATTATAAAGCAAAATAAGATTGCCAAGTGTTATGTTTTCGTCAGGAGAGTATTAATATAATGTAATATTATTTCATTATTTGAAAGGAAGGTTTATAATCGAATGAGATGAATGAAAGAGGTTTTATATTTAGAAATTTTAGGATAAGATATAAAATGGTAAATAATTTTACATTATATTATATAACAAACTCTTTATTTTTTATTTTTTAAAATAATAATTTTTTATATTATATTTTAAAATTTGAAACAATTCTATTAAAATATTAAGCAGAGGATGTTAACTGTAATGATGCATACGAACGATTCCAGCCTTGCAAACGTAACCAAAATTTGGAGTGCAAGTGCAGAACTTATTTTATTAGGATTTTAAAGGAAAAAGAATATTATATTTTACCTTAAATATTTTAAATGAAAAAGAAATGTGCAAATTCTCATATTTTACTGATCTCGCGTTCCAGTGGCCACTGATCTCTCCCAAGTCATAAGCACACCCGAGTCTGCATAGTATACAATATATGACTAGGTAAAGAGGCTACTGAAGTCAAGGACAAAACTGATTCTTATTGGCGTTGAAATTCAAAGCAGTTGGCTCCGTCGTTCTCCATAACTGAATATTTAGAATGAAATAGTCCAATTTCCAATCCAGGACGTTATTCTGTTCAAACTTGCAGCTTTTTTCAACTCATTAGACCTTTTCTTTCATCGATGTTTCAATGCCTTGCCTTACATCAGTTATATATAAATACGTCTACGAGAGCTCAAACCCAAATCACTTCACTACTTCTCCATCTCTTCGCGAATCGGAAACCATTCTCACCAGCCACTTCAATCTCATATTGTAGAACTGGCCAGAGGAAGTCATGGCATCAATCCAAGCTTCAAGGATGTTACTCCCTTCTGCTTCATCTTCTCTTTCTACTAGTCATCGTAGAGAAACCATCAAAGCTACAATAAACCCTCTGAAAATCCGAATAAGTCCTCTTTCTCTTCCAAAGCTCTCTAATGGAGGGTTTGTGAACGATCTTGCCTTGAAAGGTGATTACAGAATCGTCACAACTGCTCCTACTAAAGAGAATGAATCCAACCCCAGAATCAAAACTAATGATTCTGATCCCGTCGTAATTGCCAAGCTTTATGCAGTCATGGAAGCTGTGGCGGACAGAGTAGAGATGCATAAGAACATTGGAGAGCAGCGTGATAATTGGAACAAACTGTTCTTGACTTCCATTAACGCTATTACTCTAACTGCGGCTACTATGTGTGGGATCTCTGCCACAACTGCCGCAAATGGCACGCCCCTTGCTGCTCTTAAGCTCGCCTCCACCGTACTATATCTCGGAGCCGCTGGCATGCTGTGTGTAGTAAATAAAATCCAACCATCCCAACTCGCTGAAGAGCAAAGAAATGCGTCCCGGTTGTTTAAGCAGCTTCACAACCAGATTCATACGACACTTTCAATTGGAAATCCTACTGTTCTTGATGTCAATGAGGCAATGGAGAAAGTGTTGGCTCTAGACAGGGCTTACCCGCTACCATTACTAGGAGCCATGCTCGACAAGTTCCCATCAACTGTAGAGCCTGCAGTTTGGTGGCCCCAACGAAGGACAAAGCAAAGCATGTTTCTTGGCAAGAAGGTAGATGCAAATGGATGGAATAATGGGTTGGAAGATGAAATGAGACAGATTGTTAGAGTCATGAGGAAGAAAGATGAGGAAGATTACCTAAGACTGGCTAACATAGCTGTGAAGGTTAACAAGATAATGGCGATATCAGGTCCATTATTGACTGGCCTAGCAGGGTTGGGGTCTGCCTTTGTGGGTTCCAATCCATTGGCTGCAATAATCGGAGCTGTTGCGGGTGCTTTGGCAAGCCTTGTGAATGCAATGGAGCATGGAGGACAAGTTGGTATGGTCTTCGAGATGTATAGAAGCAATGCGGGTTTCTTCAAGCTTATGGAAGAGACAATAGAATCAAATGTTAATGAGAGAAGAGAAAATGGACAAGTGTTTGAAACGAAAGTGGCTCTGCAACTAGGAAGGACAGTGTCAGAACTCAAGCGTCTTTCAGCTTCATCGGCCAGAAATGGGACGGAAGCTTTTCAAGAATTTGCTAGCAAGCTTTTCTAGTGATCAACCCGCTACTCTGTACGCTGTATGTAGCTACTCCGTCCACCATTTTGTTGACATGATTAGACTGAAAGCTTTAGTTCTGTACATTTGATAGATAACTTAATCTTTATTAATAGGCTAGAGTCGCTTCTCGAATTCCAGGATAGTTGGAGCCATCACCTTGTGTGAAAGAGTTGGAAGTGCAATTAATCATGTAGTTCTTTTTCTCAACTCAATATCAGTCAGATCAAAACATCCAAGTAACAGTTGAAATTAAAGGGATCATTGGTATCACCCAACACCACATACTTCACACGCCCGACAATAACTGCATGTTATCGCTCGGCTTAAAAATGATTTAATGAAACGTGAAAATGCCTAAAATTGACATAAAATAATAATCAATAACAATTAAATCAACGAACACACATCACAAAATCTTAAGTGATACACATCTTATATTATTTATACAAAACATATCTATACATTCCTTCATGTTAATTGTACTTTACAATTGTTTTCTCGTTTGAAATTGCCCTTCTACTTCTTATTGATAATGCTCTGTCATTTTCTTAAAAATGACAATTAAAGTTGTTAACATCATTTTTTATACAATTTAACTCGTAAACATAAGCTAGTGATTGTAGATGCTTGGCTAGCTAATATTAGTTCTAAGTATCTTCTTAAGAATTACAGAAAATTTTCTTAAACTTTTCATAATCTATTAAATCACCTTAATTTGATATTTTTTATAAAAATTATACTCAAAGTTGAACAAATTTTCATTAGTGACTACGATTGACAATTGGTTGGGCTAGAATCAGGTAATTTATGGCTCGAGTTTAGCCTGAATTTTTTTGTTTTAGCCTAAGCTAACCTCAGCCATAATTAGGCTTGAATCATGTGACCTAAGCTTAAGTTTGATTAGGCCCAAACCATTCGACCCAAGCCTGATTACAATTGACCTAAACTAAAGTTTGATAGGATTGGGCTAGGCAAAAAAAAATGACTTGTGTTATGAAGTTATCAAATCTAATAAGAAAAATATTTTCACTACAATATTTTAGTAAAAATAAATAGGAGAAAAGATATCGTCTCATAGTTATGTCCAGAAGTAAAAGGGAAACTAAGTAGGATGATTAATACTACATCAATTATTAAACACAAAAGAGAAATAAGATAAAATCAAAAGGATAAAACATCAACCTAAAATCCATTTCAACTTAAAATCAATTCTGGACTTTATCTTTGGATAATAAACTTTATCTTTGTACTTAAATTTGGAATATATCATCTGTGTTACCAATTGGAGAATAATATGGCAGGTATGAAATATTAAGAATTTTTTTGCTGCAAGTTGTAACCTTAGATTGAAGGGGAGGCACATAAGCTTACACACTATCAAAAGTTAGAGCTATATTTACCATGATTCACATAGCCATTTCAATTTGATTTGTTTTCATATTATTTTGTTGTCATAAAAAAGAGAGAGATATTGAATAGGGGAGTCATTTTCAAGACTTTTAATTATTAAAAAATATTGAACTACTAGTCAATTTACTTTGAGTATGATAAACACCTTAATTCTATAGAAAGACATGTTTAATCATGAAATTATTCATTTAGATTATGAATAAACTTGAATCTTTGAGGACTTGAAGAATAAGAAGTAACAGAAAGGAGCTCCAAAAAGTTTGTGAAGCTACCTGCAAAGTTACATATGTGATTGCATGCTTAGACACAAGTTGAGAAGATGCTAAAGGAAGGAAGAATTGAGTGATGCAAGAAAAACCAAAGAATGTTCTTAGGAAGAACTTCTTGTTGGAAGGAAGTCTTATAATTGTTATACAATATTTGTGATGCTTAAGATTATGTTAGAGACTTCTAATCACTTAAATTTGTATCAGATTTATGACGAGCCTAAAAATAAGTTATGTATAATGATTTTTTTCTTAGCCCATTAAAGAAAGGATATAATGGATTTGTAAGTCTCAATTAGATTTGAGATGTAAATGTAGATCAAAAAGAACAAACCAATATAAAAGTAATAATTGTTTCTCCTTTCTATATTTTTATATTATTTTATTTCTTTTGTATAAAATTCATTATACATATTGTATTTTGAATACATTGTTTCGTCCATTACATTAGTTGGATAGTTGAGACTACAAAATTACAAACTCGAAAAGATTAGAAATAGTTGGGTATCACTTATATAAATGACCCTACATACCAAAATTTAAAACACTTTTTATGATTATTTTACATTTATTTTATAATTATTGATTATATTATTAACCATATTTATTTCTACTTTCAAAGTATTTGATAAATTGCTACACAATTTTTTATATTGTTTTATCTATTTCACTCCTCTACTCACTTCAAAGTGTTTGTCTGCTAAGGGAGGCGTGGAACACTCACGGTGGTAAAAGTTGACAGAGGGCCCTTGAAAGCAATGTTGTATTAAAAGCACGAAGTGATAAGAGGGTTGAAAATTAAATCCAATGCCATATGGAACCCTCACGAGTGCAGGTTGTAGAGATGTCATTAATTAGCGATTGGAATGACAAGCTTCCATCAATCTTACTTGCATTAAGGTCATTTGGTTGTTTGGAAACGAAAGAATATAATAATTGTAAAAAATAGTGTTTATTTTGAGATTTTCAATTCCAAGGTCCATTAAATTTGAGAATCTACTAAACCCTCTAAATGAGGTGGGTGTCAAATTTTCATTCCAATCTAGTGGTTACTGTTTATACTTTTATCTTAAATAAGCAATTTTTATTCTTAATTATATTACTTATCACTCATCATCGTCATCTTCATTATTATTATTATTATTATTATTATTATTATTATTATTATTATTATTATTATTATTATTATTATTATTATTATTATTATTAATTATTGTTCTTATTATTATTATTTATTATTATAAATTTTAAACTTATTATTATTATTATTATTGTTAATTTTATTATACTGAAACTAATTATTTTATTATTATTATTATTATAAATTTTGTAATAATAATAATAAATATGATATGAAAAAATTGTATTATGTTATCTTTCATTCTCATTAATGCAACAAACCAAACAACATTATTGGTATTAATACAGAAACTCAAGTTACAAACCAAACATCATTTTTTATTTTTCATACCTATTCTCATTTCCTTCTACTATTATACTCATATCCATACTCAACTCCGTGCTCAAATCAAACACTCCCTAACTCTTGACATTTAAAGAAAGCACCTGGTGTTTTAGAAGGTGTTACCATGGCTAAACAATTTCAATCATCTCTTGTTGTTGAGGTACAAAGTGCTCAAACCAAACGCTCCCTAACTCTTGACATTTAAAGAAAGCACCTGGTGTTTTAGAAGGTGTTACCATGGCTAAACAATTTCAATCATCTCTTGTTGTTGAGGTACAAAGTGATTCCTTAGCCTTTAGAAGCAAAGCCCCTCGGCTGGCTACTTCTGGGCTTGTTATTGACTCTTTTGATTATCTCCTTTAATTTTGCCAGGCCTTACTCTCTATTTCTTCTGATAGTTACTAATGGAATCTTCTTTCGTTTCCTTTTCTATTTTAGTAAATGAGTCATGAGTAAACTTATTATAAATACCTCCCACAAAAAGTTAATTATAATCCTGAACGAGGAATACTCGGTTGTACAGGTGACAGCATAAATGACAGTGAAATGCCGACACGGATGAAACCATAAAACTGAAGATAACAGTAGAAGGTGGCTAAACAACCATCTCAATGTAACGTCCTTAAATTAGTGTGTACGACGTGCCCATTTCTTGACTCGGCCATGAGCCAGTGGACCTGCGACCAGAAAACGTATGGGACAGTGATATCTGATCGATGGGAGTTGCATGTCATCGTCAATTTCCTTGGAGTTAGGATCAGGTTACGTGATACTATCACAAAAATAATCATATATCTAAATTTTACATAAATATATAAATAAAATTTAACAAAAAATATCAAAATAGAAAATTTAATATGAAACTTGCATGGGTTACAATCAAACGACCTGATTGATTTTAATTTAATTAGCTGGTCACATAATATAAGAATAAATGGTAAAGAAAAGGAAGAGAACTTGACTAGTACAAGGACTACTACCCTGCAAAATATAAGAAGAGTGTGAGTCCTTAATTGCTAATATACAAAACTGAGGCAAAGGTTAAAAGAATTGGAACCGGACATGGGAACTCAATCATTCATTTCTTACAGTTCATTAAGAAGCCTTCCCTTCTTTTCTACCCCTCTTTTAAGCGGTCTATTTCGTCACTATTATGGAGTAGTATATTTATAAATATAATAGCTCAAAGCCTTCCATTTTCCAAAAGTTGTCATCTTTACGAGCTTCGACACTGGGTTGTCGTCCTTCTCTCTCTTATAAAGATGATACAGCTCTTATTTACAGTAATATTCTCGGAGATGACCTTCATATTGATGCTTATCTTCAAGAACCCATTGAGGAAACTTGTGATAATGGGCATGGATCGGGCCAAAAGGGGTCGGGGGCCAATTGTGGTGAAGACGGTAGGAGGAACGGTGTTTGTGGTGTTGATGTCAAGTGTGTATAGCATGATGAAGATCCAGAAGCGTTCGATCGACGAAGGTACTGTCAGTCCGACGGACCAGGTCCTCATGGCCAAGCATCTCCTTGAGGCAACTCTTATGGGTAATTCTTTGTTCCTTTTGTCTTTCGATTCTTCAGTTTAAAGGTGTGATCTCTGTGGGGATTATGTCCCTCGTTGGCTGGGAAACATGGAAGGGATGGATTGGTGTTTTTGAGGAGTGGGATGTGTTTTTAGTTTTGAGATTCATTTCAAATGTGAGATTTGGGTGGGTAGTTTAGTGATGCGTCTGTTCTTTGTCCTGTTTTGTTGACGAACTTCTGTGAATTCACTTTATTATTCACGATTCGTAATGCATTAGATTCTTCCTCGTTCCCTTGGTATTCATTCTCAGAAACATGATCCTGTTTTGAGTGCTTAGAATTTTAAACCGGGAGGCATCTGTCGATTGGGGAAGAATGTGTCGTCTTTTGTTGGGTTGGATGATTGAAGACTCTGGTTATTAATGAATAAGTCAATGGAGCCTGGATATCATCATTTGTCACATTATAGTGGGGAGAGAGGGATTTAGATTCTGATTTTGAATTTTTTGTGCGTAATTTAGGGTAATAACGCTAAAGTGCAACGCTTCTTTGATTCAGGGAAAGTCAGTTAAGACACATTGTGATATAGGACTTGAACTTTGAGGGCTGACGTATCCGCCCATAGTTGTTACCATAACATTTTGGAACTGGGAACTTTTTTGCGCAGAAAGATGCATGTTATTCTTTATATTTCTTTTTTCATTTCAATTATTCTTTGTCCAAAAATGAATAACATTCTCTATGATAAAATGTATACCTTAGGTTAGTCCACATTTTAGAATGTTGCTTGGGACAACAACATTTTGGAGGGATATTACTCTTATTAGTGATATTCTACTCTTTTTTGTTTGTTGGAAAGAATAAAGGGTTCTGGCATATCTTCAACTCTAGTTCAGGAGAATGTCTTTTGACACACTCTCCCACTGAGCCACATGGCCTACTTATACAACCTTTTCTGTCTCTGATCTTAGATAAAGGAATTTAAAACGTGAGAGCGTGACATTTTTCCTTGACCGGTCTCTTTAGCACTATCTGCTGAGTAAACTTCTCTAGTGTTTCTCTCTTCATTGACTGATTTTCTAATATAGATGTCCCACTATGAGATTTTCCTATATATGTACCTTGTTAACCTTGTTTTAGATTTGTTCAATTGAAAATGATCAAATCTAGAGCAAGGTGATGCAAAAATATAGTGTCTCTTGCTTGCATCAGTATGGTTTATAGATAATTGAGTCAAATGCCTTCTTATTTGCAGCGATATCTGCTACAAAACAGAGTTCTGGTGCTAAATTTGTTCTCAATTTCTTGAAATTTCCTTTCATTTATTCCCTAGAACCCCTATGACATATAACAAAGCTCAGGACTTCACCCTGTTTTCCAGTGACCTCATTGACTCTTGAATGTTTATGAAAATGTGAGGAACTTTTGCAGGGTCCTTTCTTTTCCTCGGGCTGATGATAGACAGAATGCACCATTACATCAGAGAACTCAGTATTCGAAGGAAGAGCATGGAAGCTGTAAAGAAACAAAACCGAGTTTTCGAGGATGGTAAAGTTGAAGAGAGCAAGGCTTTGGAAGAAGAGCTGATCACCCTTCGATCAAAATTTAAACAGATGGAATCTGAACTGGAAGAAAAAGAAAAACAAGTTAATGCTTCAGAAGCCAATGCCGTTGCTCTAAAGAACCAATCTGAAGGCTTCCTTCTTGAATATGATCGCTTACTTGAGGAGAACCAAAACCTACGAAACCAGTTGAAAGCACTGGACTCAAGCAGCAAGAAGAATACATAGGCAACTGAGCCCTTTTTCTAAGCAGTTCTTTTCATCTCCCTTTAAACTTGACTATATTTAACAGGCTTTTCATGATGGGGTTGTTGCTTACAGTTAAATTATCATCTGTTGTGTTGGGGTTAGAAAATTTAACAAACATCCGAGGGGAGAAAGAAACAAAATAGGCTGGAGTGTTTAATGGTCGAACAGAATGGGCCCGTTTTGTACTCAAACTTTCTATTTGAGTTGTTAGGACTTGGTCGGTGGCATGGTATTCATACTTTTGCGTTTTCTTTTGATCTTATCTTATAGAGATTAGTATTATAAGAACATTTGCACAACTTTTGCGTTTTCATTTGATCTTATCTTACAGAGATTAGTATTATGAACATTTGCACAGCGATGGCAACAATGGTCGACTTAAAAGTTACTTTAACACCTGAAAGGAAAATCACTTGCATTTTTTAGTACGAGTTCTGGCTAGCATCTAGCCATCAACCACTTGCTACATATATCAAGTACTTGTTCTTAAAATATAGGCAGAAATGAATACAGGGTCATTATGACAATGAAGTCTATCAGCGCTGCATGTCGTGAGCAACATCAAGCCAAGGAATACGACAACTGAGATTGCAGATAACATGAGCATTAATCTGGAAGCTACATGACCTTTAACTTCCCTTGCATATTCGGCAGAAGCGAGAGCAAGCAACGTTAGTGTGAAGGAGTAAGCCCACCATGCAACGTTAAATTTTCTCATAGATTTCTTGAAAAGAGCTGGCCTACAAGCCTGTTATATAGGACACACAAAATGGCAAATATAGATGTCAGCTTAGTTCTAGCTTAAAAGGATGGTTTTGTTTTGGCTTCCTACATTGCATATAAGAATTTTGGACCTTTTTGCTTTGTTATCATTAAAGTTTCCAATTTTTCTAATAAGGCAAGGTCAATGTTACTCTTTCTTCCATTTGTATCGGAGAATCGACTAAAGACATTGTCCTAGCAGCAATTTCCATTTGCAACTAATGACTTACCAGGGACATGAAGAGGAACAAAGAGAGAAAGAATAGCATCTTTGATGGGGTACCAAAAACCCCTGAGATGGATTTCCAAGCTAAACTTGCCATGCTGGGTGCAGCAAAGAACAAGAAAAACGTAGGCCTCAGCAGTGAAGGAAAGCTATTGCCACCAGATAAACGCTGATAAAGTGTAACAAAGAGTACTAAGTAGTGAACCATGCCAAGTGAGAACATGCAAACTGCGCTTTCTGTCCACCCTTCTTGGGCTGCTGCTCTTGCGACCACCAAGTTGGCTATCACAGAAATTTGGGTAGTTGGGTTACCAAACTTGGATAAAAACCTCCTCTCTGTAGTAAACCACTGCCCATAGAGCTTCACATCAAGCATCAGAACAGGAACAGCAAAGAGACAACAAAGAACAACATATGAAACGGTCTTCGACCCAATAATTGGAGATGATTGAAGCAAGAAAAGCCACGAAATCCAAGGGGCATAAAGATAGTTTACACCTATATAGTGCAAGAACTCTGCCTTCACCATTTTGTAGTGAAACAAACACTTGAGGACGTAGAGAATACAGAAGGAGGTTTGTAATAAAAGCGCAAGCCACCACAGCAAAAGAAAAGCAGTCGAAGGAAGCATGCGAAATATGTGCCAGACATCTTGTGAGTCATTGTTTGGCTCGCTTAGAATCTTCCATAGTAAAGCTTGGGCACTGAGAGAAAGGCTTATCCTGAAATACCCAGCATGAATCCTAGTTAGTAAGATAGAAGATTGGGATGGTTTGGCAAAGTCACTGTGGCTATCTTCTTGCTGACAGCTGTTTGTTGAAGGCTCGATTATGACCTGAATTGGTGTTTTAAAGTTTCCATCCGCCATGATCAGTACGAATATTGAAGCAAACTGCTGGCTATTACGTATAAGATGATTTGCATTTCACTGCCATCGTATAAAGGTGCTTATATAGTGCAAAATGTTGAGAGTGACATACAGTAACGTTAGATAATTAATTCATCATTGAGTTGAGCGTGTAGACATACAATAACGTTAGATAATTAATTCGTCACTATGCATTGGACTTTAGGACCACTACTGCCTCCTAGCTAACCAGTGGACTACGTTTTTTAATGGCATTAGAAAGACTGCTAAGAACGTTATTGAGTCAACTTTTGGAAAATTTTTAAAGAAATTGAATCTAAGAAATCAGTTGGGACAAGAATGACGGGAAAGTACTGATGTTTAGCAAGTGGAGCAGAAGACAGTTGAGGTTGAGGCCCTGAACCAATGGAGAAAGCTTATCAACAACTTGCAGAAATAACTTAATTCAAATTCATATTGCTTAATATTCATCTAAACCATCAGTATCTAAGCCAGGTTCCACCATGTTTATAACCATGCTCATATAAATATTCGTTCCTATTTTGATCAAACGGGGTTGTAATATTGTTTGCAACTTGAGGTTAAATCTCTTGGCCTTCTTCAGGTTTATGTACAACGAAATGATCAGAATATGATTCCACACTGGGGACGTCTGGAGCACTTGGAAATTTTGGAAAACATTTCTATCCTTCAGTTTTCTTCTGAAGCATCTGATCTAATAATCTTGGAAGTTCCAAGATTTTTGTGTCATCAGAATGAGCAATCTTTTCTTTGTCAATTATTTAGAAAGCAATCCATTTCGAGGCAGGGCTTCTGAAAGCACTGATTCCTTTCAGGATAGATTTCAGAATCCGCTGTAACATAAGCAAAGAATGAGACTCAGAGTCCCTCGACGAATGTTTTCCATCGTTTGTGTTCGTTGATAAAAAGAAACGATCTGAAGACGCGCATCTTTGCCACTTATTAAAAAATGAATACCCACCAAGGATAGGCAGTAACAAAAAAGAATATCCAAAGGCAGTACGTGCAATGTCAATTTCAACCATTGAAGATGAGTGGGATAAAACGAGATGGATTTCATAAAGCAAACAGCAACGAAAAAGCCATTAAATAACGATACCGGTTCCAAAGTGCGGTCCACGAAGTGTCCTCAGGTTTAGTGTTCATGATTGTTGTTAAGTTGTAACTATTACAACAATATGCTACTGCTGCATGCAATTGTAGTCCAATCATCCCAATGAACTGCAATCTCGTTTCAAAGACTAGGCCTTCACGCGGTAATGCTAATGCATCTTGCGCTTTTCAAAATTACTAAAAAAATAATTTGTAAAATTAAAAATATTTTAAAGAATGTTTTGTCAAAATGAGAAAGCATTTTGAATTATTAATTATGTTTGAATCATATCATAAAGAGAGTTTAATATAAAATAAAAGATATTTTATTAAATTTAAAATATAAAAATGCATTTGTAGACAAGGATCCAAAACTTTTAACCATACATGTCATCAACTCAAATCTGCTTCGGGGCTCAGAAAAATTTTATAGTACGCAGAGGTCTACTTTACTTGTCATTTTGTGTTCTTGTTCTAAAAGGTTGATCCCCAACCTCAAGAGCCCCCAGGCGTAAGCTCGACCATCGCTGAGAGATTGAATCACGGTTTAATCTTGGTCAACCTCTTAATAGAGTGGTCCACTACCTTCCGTTGTTGTCAGGAGTCGAATCTAGGACCTTGTTCTAATTGATCCTGTTAGTTGACCAACCAAACTACCCTTGCGGGCTTGTCATTTTGTGTTCTGATACTGCTGATCAGCTAGCCTAGCAGTCAAGTTGCGTCATATACACGAGGTGAGGTCTCTATTTCAAGCACTTTTCCTAACTCTTCAACTTCATTTCTTGGTTATGGAATCCACTTCATGATATGAATAAATTTCTTTTCTGGTGCTTAAACATGTCACATTTATTTAATATTATTCATCGCAAATACATACGTTTATCCGTTCTTTCCAGTTTGGAGAGGCCAGTTTTGCAAGCCTTGAATTACGAAATATTTAGTTATATACTACAAGCTGACGAAAAAATTTCGTACTAAATTAGTTACGAAAATTGATTTTCCATTTATAAATTTATCCAAAAAATGGTTTTTTTTGCAATCGTCAAAATTTTTGTCAGTAAATTTGAAGAGAAATTATTACCAATATTTTTTCAACAAAATATAGTGATGAAATAGTAAATTTCGTCGAAAAAAAAGTTACAATGGGTGGCAGGAAAATTATGCATCTAAATTACTACAAAACAACAGTTTCATTTACTAATGTCGGTTTCTCCAAAATTAAAACATCATTTTTATTATCAATTAAGATTATTTTTACTTTATATTATCATTTAATTTACTGTTTAGATAAATTAAATATAGAAAAATTCAATACAATATTCCCATATTATTGTAGAAATGAAATATCAATAATAAAATTACCAATCAAAATTAAATTTACAACTTAAATGTATAAAAATAAAAAATAATATCAGTGCATTTCTTGACAAAATTATCATATCCGTCAAAAATTTAAAATTAAATTTACCAATAAAATAAGAAAGAAAAACTTATCATTACTATATTTTTAGATAAAACTTCAATAATTTGACCGTTGCTAAATTTATTGACAAAACGTAACTTACCCTAGTTAAATCTTCTAAGAAATAGGTCATTTCTCTGACAACTCATACAATCGATAATTTTTGTTGACAACTCATACAATCGATAATTTTTGTTGACAAATTCACTTGCCGACGAAAAATCTTCACATTTTGTTGGTAAGTTTTGCTAAACACTGATTTTTTTTGTAGTTATAGAATGTCAGAGTTAGTTATAAAACTGGGTTTGCATTAACAAAGTTCTTTGATGAGGACGGACATGGACTTCCCATCATTTACGGTCTGTTTGGTTAGCGTCTGCAACAGGCAGGGACATGACAGGACATGACATGACAAGACAAGAATTGAAAACAGTGAGATGTTTGGTTGCGGTAGACAGGACAGAGAAAATTGTCTTCGTCCTGCGGACAGAAATGTGTTTGGTTGCAGTGGACAGAACAAAAAATAGTGTTAAATGTCAAAAATGCCCCTGCAGTATAATGTATTGGAAAGATGTATTGCAATGGTTATTTCATAATTGTGTCGATAGTTATATTAAGCGTATTTGCAACTATACTAACATTAATTATCTTATTAATTATCTATTTTTAAATTAATTATTGATACAATTAATATTAATTTTTGTATTTGTTGTTAGTATAATTCATTGGTCTTTTTATAAGTGTAACAATATTTAATTTAAGTTTATTTGCAACTCTAATAATAATTATTATGTTATTATTATAATTTCGTAATCACCAAAATAATAAAATTAATATGAATATTAATATTAAGTAAAATTATGTCATCATCATTATCATTGGTATGGTAATAATTTAATGATTATTATAAGTATTATTATTAATAATTTTTGTTATTATTATTATTATTATGAACATTATTTAGAGCAAAATAATATAATAAAACATCTAAGCATTCATATAATTGATTACATAATAGGTTCAAGTAAGTCAGACAAGAAAGAAATCCTAATACATAGTATTTTAATTAAATATCTAAGCATTCATAAACATTAATTACATTCAAGTTTTAAAATTTGTCCAGAATGTTGTTGATAATGTTTCCCAGAATTACTCCAATGGCAATTAGTAACAATGCTTGTAAAATAGCCATTTGTTGCTTTAAAGTAGCAACTTCATTTGGTTCTTCAGTTGTTGGTTGTGGTAATTGATGCGGGATTGATGAGAGGTCATTGGCGATAGGAACAATTTCTTCATTTGAGCGACTGCGCCTACTTTGATCGATGGCAAAAACATTTTCTGCGTCAAGAAATGTCATGAACCCCTTGAATTTAGCATTAGGATAACCATCAGTTACCAATTTAACTTCATCCCAATTTGTGAAAATTTCGACTTCTCGTCCAACGAATACAACATAGAAATTGTATCTGCCCATAGTGATGTACCTGTAAATGAATCATACTCTAATCATTCATAAACGTGCAGAAAAGAAATTAATTAAATATTTAATAAAACAACAACATTCATCATTGATAAACATGTAGACAAACACAGTCAAAGGTATATCACAGCAGTTAACATCACTTGGCAGTACCACAAATAAATAAAGTTACACGCATAGTTATCATCAGACATGACCATATAATAGTTGAGATTCACAGACATGTTGATGAAAGAAACATAAAATCGAGATATCTTGACGTAAGAGCCTCCGCACATAAGCACGCTTTTGTTCTGCTTTTAAACCCCAAAATGGATTCCCAGCATGAGGATTCTGCGAGAAGATCATTGTAATCGTAACAACGTCTTCGGTGCTGAAACCCAAACTCTCAAGCTCCTCACCTAGATGGGGAATTTGTTGTCCCCGCTTCACCATAGCATCTGCCATAATTTGTGCACTCATAACTGCTGTTGTCGTTGCGTGCAAGTGTGTCAGCAATGGTTTCTAGCACTTCACTGTCCCTCATCTTCCTTCTCGCTTTAGTTGCTCGGTTTGCGTCAGTGTTGGAAGAAGAGGCGACAGAACCAGGTACATGGACGGTTGCAGTTGGTGCAGGGGTGTCTGCTTCACCTGGTTCAGTCAATGGGGAAGCATGAACAGGTGAAGCTACTGTCCTATCGGCTTCCATGTCATCAGCTTGAAACTGAGATTGAGCTTCGGGCCCGTCTTGAGCAGCGGCCCCTGTGGCTCTGTCTTTCCCAAAGATAAACTCTAGTCTTGGGTACATTGGAAACGGCTTCCCAGGAGTATAGAACTTATTAGGGTGCTTCTGTAAACCAAATGCACCCTGTTGTTAGCATGTCAAACAATAACTATTGTCATGATGCGTGTATTAACAACTAACCTTCATCCATTCCTCCAACACTTGCTTGCTGTCAACCTCAACGCATTGTTTGCTTTCATTCCACCCAAACCCGTTGCAGTTCAGCATGTCATAGGCTGTCTGATATTTTTCCTTCAACCTCTTCATTTTATTTTGTACATGCCTCTTGTCAATGCCACACCCAGGAAACTTCTCACCAAGTTGTGTAACAAGAAGTTGGAAAGTCCCAGGCTTAAATTGTCCATTATCGGTTCTTTGTCCAGCAACTACCGCCTCTTCCACAAAGGTAACAAATGCATCTGTTTCACCATCAGTCCAAACCCGTGATATTGCACCTAAACCATGCAATGTCATACCCCACACCATTGCAAATCATAAGTAACATGAACAATTAACATGTAATTTGAAATGTGCATGATATGAAAGAAGACAACATTAACTTAAATGAAACAGGTAATTCAATACAAAGAGAGTCAACAATATCAAGAAAAATTTAAGCAATGCCTCAATTCAGTTACAATGAAGGCCATCCAAATATACGAGTATACAATTTAATGATTCATTCTCCAGTCATCAAACATGTTGTTAGCTAAATCCGCTCTCCATTGGCTCCATTCATTACTTGTCTCAACACGATCAACAAATTCTGGTAATGCTGTATCTTCCCCAATTGGCATATCCTCATCTTCAATAGGACTCTGCTCTGCTGGATCTTCACTCATATGTAACCTAATAAAATTGTGCAGAAGGCAGCATGCAAGAATGATGTGCACATGAGTAGCTGCAGGATAAAAAAATGGATTTCGTAGTATTTTCCATCTTTTTTTTCAGTAAACCAAATGCACGTTCAATCACATTTCTGGCAGACGAGTGTCTCTTATTAAAAAGCTCTTATGCATTTCTAGGTGCCCTTCCATCTCTTGCCCACTCTTGAATATGGTATCTTGTTCCTCTAAAAGGTGCAAGAAAACCAGGACCATTGGTATAGCCAGCATCTACTAAGTAGTAATTTTCTATAACCAACAAACACAATTACCTTTGGAATTGCAATCATGCCTTAAATAAATAAATTGCAAATTTCTAACAATTCGTTTCTTACATACCCCTCGGTACTTGAAGTCCATTCGGCCTACTTACAGCATCATGCAGAACCCTTGAATCTGCTGCTGAACCCTCCCATCCAGCAAGGACATAGACAAAGTTACAGTCCTTGTCACATACTCCTAAAACATTAGTGCATATTCTTCCTTTCCTACCTCTGTATCTGGGTTTGTCTGCTAGCGGAACTATTATGTCTAAATAGGTTCCATCTAGAGTACCAAGGCAACCCTATGTTTAAAATGCCATCATACAAAAGTTCTCGTTAACTAATTGAATAGAGTTAAATCAGACACCGTATTGTAGCTAAGTTAAGTTATTAAATTAACTGACTTTAAACCATTTCCATCTATTGTCTGTGCAATCCTCAGGAATTGGTATTGGCTTCACAAACAAGAGATGTTGAAGATTGATTACAGCCTTCAACACATTATGGAAGACCCTACTTATTGTTTCTCCTGACCTCATAAACCGCACTTGTAATATTCTATTGGATTCATTTTGTGCTAATATTCTTAGGAATATTAAAACTTTTTCTTCAATGGGCACATGTCCAGTATTTGTCAACCCACCATGGAGCTGAAGCATTTCACATAACAATTTAAATGCATTCGTGTCCATCCGTAAGTCCCACAGGGTATTCCTATCTCCCTCATGCAAAATCCTATATATATTGGCTTTCCTATTTGGTGCTGCCAATGCCCTACTTCCTTCAACATTTTGACTTCTACGCAGTTTTTTGGTGTATATATATAAGCATAACAACACACTAATTCTCATTATATCCAACTGCTGATTCAAAATGTCATAAAAAGCCAAGCAGTTTAACATATCATCATCATCCATTGCCTCCAACTTTGTTTAAAACAAAACTGTCAACAAAGCGAAAAAAATTTCTTGATCATATACTGCATTTGTATATATGTCTTGAATAGTAACATTTAGAAATTAAAAAGTCGAAGAATGGAAATACAAGTAAATTACAAGTCATTTACTGAGTAGCTGTACATCTCATAATAATTGAACAATGATATGACTTGGCTGTATATACCTTCAATTAATATGTATTTGACTTGTATTTGAATAAACTTCTAAGTTTGCAGTGCATCACTCACATCAGATTCCATTTGCAATCACAATTAATATGTATGCTTAGGTCTTCAAAGTGCAGAATGCTAAGTTAACATTGTACAACATTAAAGTGGAAGTGAATACAAGTTACTTTCATCAATTTAAGCACCAAGTTACTGTCACTGTTCTTCCGAATCATATCAATGGTAGAAATGAAAGTTACTTTGTTTCAATGGTTAATCATCAATAGCAAGTGAATGCCTCTGCTCATTGGTTTCATGACTATAAAATCACCTCCATAAATTCAAAAATAGAAAGAAATATAGGAACCAAGTAATCCACAATAAACTATTATTTCATAAAATGTTAGAAAAGGAAATGCCAATTTTTTTATTTAGTGAATATTTAAATCGATATTCAACTAAAATGTAATGACTCACAACCGACATTTTCAGATATTAAAATCTCCATAAATGGATCAAAAAAAGCAAAGCTAATTGCGATAAAGTACTCTCATCAATGGTTCATTAGTAAAGAGTCCCACAAAGCATACAACACTTCATTCCCTACAATAAAGTAGATAGTGTACACATGTATTACGGTATACATGTATATATAATTTGCCTATAGAAAAGTAGAGAGCATCAAAAGCCAAATGTCTAGTGATTTTCAACTTTTCACAAACAGGTCAGCCAAATATCAAGTTATTTTCAGTCTCTGTACCTCCCGTATGTTGATATTCAAGTCACTTTCTTCCAATTTCAACATCATTGTTAACTTTCAACCATATCACAGTGCTATTGTTTCATCTAATTAAACACTACTTCTGCTATTGTTTCATCTAACATTATGTTTTTATTTCACATTCTATACAAATCAATTGTATTCTACTTAAAAGCTGAATTGATATATGCTCTTGTAATAAGATCATATTCGATTTCTAAGATCATTACAATGTAAGCATAAGGACTTAAACAATAAGCATTCAAGACATAGAAAACTAAAAAGAAGCATAATTTGCAAAACAACACATATCTGCTCTACATCTCGCAAAATGGTTTCATACCAAATGTGAAAGCTATTTATCACTATAAGCAAAATAAAATTTTAACAAACCGGTTTAACTAAAAGCTGCAAGTTTAGTTCAACTATAGCTCCTCAACCCCGGTAAGTTCGGATAAGGAAGTGACTGAAAAGATGCAATTAGATCAATCTATGAAGAACAAAAAACCGTATATGGGAACAGAAAATTATTAAAGTCCATCACTAGATTATTATTGGCAAATCCTAATAAATAACTTGCATTCTACACCTATTTTCCTCTCAGAGACACAGAATAAAGAGGAAAAGGACTACAAAGAAATGTAATTGGTAGAAAGAAACTCACTTTCCAGCTGATGATATCTAATAATGGCGATATGCTATAATTCTTCCTAACTTCGCTTCATAAATAATGAATTTGCAAAACTAAAACAGAAGTATTGAAGTTGGTCGTATCTCAAATATCACAAGCATCATTCATATATAGTAATTGGTCATTCTATTTAGTGCTAGTCAAAACAACATGACTCAAAAATCAACTTATAAAGAACACTTTATATAAAGATCAATGAGCTAGTCAACAATTGAGTCACAAACAATGCCTACAACACAAAAGGAGAAAAGATGTATATATCTATGGATCCTTGACGAAGATGACATCGCCCATATGTCTTGAAGGTAAAGTACCATTATGAATTCAGTTGAGTGATAGAAAGCGAACAAAAAAAGCAGAACGAAGAATGACGCAGATCCCATCACCCAAACCAATCAAAAAGAACAAGGAAGAGTTCCAAATTGAAGTCTAACCTTAAATATTCCCGGACGATGGTAGCAGTGGGGGTTAGCGAAGACCGGATCTGAATCGAGAGATTCCAAATCTGGCTACAGACGGTAACGAAACACCCACATATGCGTTAGAAGGTGTCCACAAAAGATTGGGGAAGAGGAGTCAAGCATCTGAAAAAAGAAACAACAAAAAGCTTATTACCGTGCGTAGACGAAGACTAGCGGAGACGAAGACCAGCGGAGATGAAGACGAGCGGCCCTACGTTTTAGGTTTCAGAGAAACACAAATCGCGAAGATGAAGAACGTAAGCGGAGACGAAGACCAGCGGGCTGCGTTTTAGGTTTCAGACAAACACACACAGGGTAGACGCGTCTTTTACAAGCTCTGTCCGTTGGACAGCGTCGTCTGTACCACTGATTTCGATCGGACAATATTTTACAGTCCATGTCCTTCTTGGACAAGACAAGGACCATCGTGGGACAGAAACCAAACTTCATATGGGACAGGACTTTTGCGTCCTTGTCCACTGTCTGCAGGGCTATAGACCGTAACCAAACGTAGGGTTATTGTTTGGAAAGAAGTCCTAGATTGTCCTGATCGTTTGCCTTTCCTGGCTACTTTGACATTAGCAATTTTTTGAAATTCGGATCGGATCATCGATTCGACCGGTTTAATTGATGATCGGTGAGCTATTCAATTCGGGTGGCTTTTAAAAACTAGTTTCTAATTCGACTAATACAAATTAGTAAAAACCGATTAATTGAATAATTAAATCAGAATTGGTCGAATCGGTTCGTCATTGGTTCAATGAATTTTTTTAATTTTTGTTTTTTCTTTTTAAAACGCATCACGTTTTTTATTTTTATTTTTTATATTATTTGAACCAGTCAAATGAATTTTTTATTTATATTTATTAATATTATTTAGTACATTTTTTATTTTTTTAAATATTACTAAAATTATATATAATTAAATATAATTATTGCTTAATTATAATATCACATCGATTCGACCGATAATTAAACTTATCAAACCAGTGACCAGTAAAGATTCCGCTTCAACTACTACTCCAAGTTTCAAAACCTTAAACATTAGCATTGTCAACATAAGAAAACAATTACGACGGAAATTTATGAAGTTATTGGGGCAGTCCCGCTGTAAGAAATAAGAGACTGATTCACCTCAAGACCTTAAAGTTGGCGGCGCCAATTAAGAAATAAATCATATAAAAATGAATTGAATAAAGTTCTGTCGATCAATAATCGTGTATAAAAATAATAATAATTTGATAACGTGTCTTTGAAGTACAAAAATGACATAATAGAGGATGTATCAAGCTCGACCTCGGGCAACTGCAAAAAGGACACCTGTGCAAAAAGGACACCTGTTCGGATTATTGTATTGAGATCTGTATCGTACCAGTCAATATTGGCCGATACGTACCGTATTAGCTCAAATTTGATACCAAATTTTAAATTTTAGTACCGGATTTAAATACTGATCGGTACTAGCTCATTTCGATTGTATCGACAAGTATTAGTTGGTATTCAAAATATCGATCAAATATCGGTCGATATCGAAAATTTTAAAAAATTGAGAAGTTCTTTTTGTAAAATTTCAAAAATTTTCAAAACCTCTTCCCTCCTTTTCCTTCCTCTTTTTTCAAATTTTTTAAAATAATAATAAATATCTTATTACTAATAATAATTATAAATTAAATAAAACTTAAAAATAAAATATTTTATTTTAATTACTAATAAATTATTTTATTTAAATTTATTTTAATATTTTATATAATATTTATTAATAAAGTATTAATAAAATATTTTATTTTCAAAATAAATAATTTAAAATTATTATTTATAAACTAATATTTATTTTTATATATTTTAATTTTAATTATTGAATCAAAATTTATTTGAAATTTATATATTTTAAAATATACTTTAAATTTAATTATATTTATTTATAATTATTAAATTAATTTTATATATTAAATTAAAATTGTGATTATGTCTAATTAAATATAAAATGAAATAGCATTAAAATGATGAAATTGTATTATTGTAATTTTTAAATACTTTGTATTATTCTTAATTTGATGTGTGTATAATGATGATTGTCTTTGTTTATATTAATTGTGGTTATTATTTATATGTAAAATATTTAAAAATATTGTTATTGACTTATTTCATATTAATTGTCATCATTATTTATTATTAAGATTTTTGAAAACATGATTGATATAAACAGAAATTAGTAAAGTATCTAGTACAACTATACAATATATCAATATGGACTATTTTGCAATTTTTAAAATTTTAGGGACTATTTTATAAATTTAAAAATTACTCGAAACGGTATCCAATACCGACCGGTATCGATACAGTTCCGTTCAAAAACTTAATCCGATATCAAGCTCGGTATGGTATTCATAACTTCAGTTCAAACCCACGCTTATAAAAAAACTTAATTAATGGTTATGTTAAAGAAGTGGGAGAGACTTTAATGGGTATTTGGTTGACTGGAATCATCATTCTATTCATGATCTATTCTTGATAATAGGTTATTCCCTTATTTGATTAAAGAAAACATACAAAATATATAATTCAAAACTGTACTTATTTCTTAAGTTTGGCGAATATGTAAACCCATCATCGCCTATTTTATATATTCCAAATAGGTTATTATTATTATTATTATTATTATTATTATTATTATTATTATTATTATTATTATGTGATGATGATGATGATGGCGATGATGACAATGATATTAGTGGGACTAATGAATATTTTGATTTTTTGTTAGTTATTCCTTTATCATTTCAAATTTATGTTTTCAAACCAAACATTAACATTACATCATCATTAAAAAATTTAGAAATAAATCAAACTAAATAATACATAGTATATTCTATTTCTCATTTATTTTATTCCTTAAAATCATCATTTTATTTCTTATATATTCTTGCAGTGAACCAAACATTCTGTAAATATTAAAAGAGATTTAAATTTTTTCGCTAGTCTTGTTGTAAAAGGAAGCTTAAATTTTAACTTCCAAATTTAACTGTTGACTTTTTTTATATTGATCTATTTATAATTTTTTAGGCATTTGGTTGTAGTTCTTACCTTCTAGCTTTTTATTTCCATCAACATATAAATCTACGATACTTTAACTTTAGAATTGGAAAAAAAAGATTCTTTTGGTTCCATCTAAGGTAAAGTTTCTAGTTTTTCTTTGTATTTGTCAACTTACTAAATACTTGAATATATTATAATTAATTGTATACAACATTTGACAATATTTTTATGGACATGATTATATATTTTGTTAACCAAATTTGAATCCTTTTAGATTTATTGTTTTCCTTTACATATCATTTCCATTAGATATTACTCTTGTTCCTCGACAATGTTACTCCTACTACGTTGCTTGATTATTTTGTTTTCTTTTTATGATATAATTATTCAATCACGAAGACGTAATCATAATTATTATTAAGGAGTTTTATTTTAACTTGGAAGACGTAAATTAGAGAGCTTTATTCTTATTTATAATTTTATATTACTAAATTATTTGAACATAAAAAATCAAAGTTTTGTAGAAATATATTATTTAAGTCAAAATTAAATAAAATTATGAACCTTTTATTAATTAAGTTTTATAACTAATTAATTATCATATTCTTGTCACAAAATATTTATTATAGAAAGTTATGTGTTCATATCCTTTTAAAATTTGGCATAGATCTAATTTTTAATAAATACAAATAGGAATAATTTTATTACTTATTTATTTATAATTTTTATTCAAAGAAATGAAAACCAAAATTTTGTATAAGAAAATATGCATAAGTCCTACACCAAATTGGGAGCTTGACTATAGCGCCCCCTCACCGTAGGGTACACATTGGGACACCCGAAGGTCGCTCCGACACGTATCCTACGATAAAGGTGCACTACCAGAAAATTCCACTAATAATCCACATGGCATCGCAATAAATAAAACCAAATATCAGAAATCAGTAACTTTTAAAATCCAAAATAATCATCTGGTACAGTCATCCAGTAGCAGAATAGACAAGACTATCAGTCCCCTAAATAAAACCAAAAAGGAAACTGATACAAGCATCTATTCTAAGTCATCCTCAAAAATCCAACCCAGCTGACCGACCTGTGTGCCATCGCTTCTCTTGCCAGCACGCTCGCACGGCAGGAAAAGACTAACTCCGGAACTACTAATCTACTCTAACAGTCCTGAAAAATACGATGCAATTTTGGGTGAGTTTGCGAACTCAGTGAGAAACCATCATCGATGGTTCACTCAAATCATGCATTACGCAAATAAATGACAAAGACGCAGCACAAGAATATTCAATTAATAAAGATACATAACAATTTACATTAGTATATAACAGTTTGCAGTATCAAATAACAATTTACACTAACATATAACCATTTACAGTATCATATCACACTTTACAGTATTATGCAACAGTTCACAGTAGCATGTAACAATTTGCAATTCAATCAGCCATGGTCTACAATGCATATGAGACTCTTTTCCGATTATTCAAGATTGTGCCCAAGTGCTCACCAAGATTCGATGGGGACGCGTCGTGATTTCTCCCATCGGGCTCGAGGCCCGGTTAATACAGTGTTCGAGCTCGAGGCTCTTTTCAGTGATAATAGCAACTTGGGTCACATTCCATTATCTGATCATGCAATTATGCATGCAATGCAGTGTTCAGTAATTCAGTGTTAAGTAATCTACAGTGTACGGCTATAAAAGCCCAGTATTACATTCCTCAGTATCATACAGTAATCCAATCCAATACAGTGGTTCAATCCCATACAGTAGAAACATGTCATTCGATCATGTACATTTCAGTAATCATGCAATTTCACAGTGGCAAGTAATTCACATTGAGCATTTAAACAGTTAGGAATTTGAGAAACCAACTAGGTTACTCACCTGTAACTTCCGAGCTACTGCTTGGAAGTTTCAGCAATGTCCATGGAATGACGATCCAACGACGCCTCTATAACAGTAAAATATAGTCCCATTACTAGGTGCTCAATAAAACGATTCAGTAATGCATATGTCCTAGTGAAATTATGTACAATGCATGTTCATGATTTTCTCCGGCGCTAAAACCCAATTTTGAACTCTGGTGCCCCATTCTAACTCTTCGTTCAATTGATCGACAATAATTGATCCAATCCTAAAATTCAGTTCAATTTCCTCAATTCAATATTTCCTATAACAGTTCCCTATAGCAATTCCATAACCATTAGGTCAAAACCTCTATTGAAATCCCAGTTAAAACTCCAATTGTCTCAATTCAATATTCAGGTCGCACTATGAACCATAATTAACCTTAATCTCGATAAATCAATACCACTTAAATTAAATTCTAACTCTCATAATTATCCTCAATTGTAGACCTCTTTCTCTAGATCATAAAGAATCGAGAATCACCTCAATCGAAGGTCTATACCATAAGTTATACCCAATAGACTAAACTCAATCCAATCAGAAAAGCCCCTTCGTCGCGACCTTGCGACTCTCGTCGCGTCGTATGCGGGTCGCTCGCCGCGTCGTTAATGACGCTCACCGAGGTGTGCAGCTCCCAATTCCCTCGCCGCGACGTTCACTTTCGCCTCGACGCGGCGCGATAATCATCCGCTTCATTGCGGCTCTGGTTCGCTTCGTCATGCGGCGAAGCATGCATTGCTCGTCGCGGCGAGGCCACCTGCAGACGTCGCGGCGTGCGGGCGACTTCGTCTTCTCCGATCCGATTTTTCGCCATTTATGCTATTTAAACTCAACATTTAACACCCTAACTACTCAATCTAACCCAATAAATGCCATTAACACTCAAACAACCAGTAATAACAACATTAAAGCCATTAAAACTTACCAATCGAAGATCAATCCACAAATTTCTCAAAAATCACCGTAACCCTAAAATCTTTCAAACTCAACGATAACCCACTTCAAATCCTTCTCAACCTTCATCAATCACAATAAACCAGTTAGGCTAGCATAATGAGAAGAAAACCATAGAAAGATCAAGAATCCTCACCAATGGAAGAGATCGAAGATCACCGTGGGAGAGAAGAAGAAATGCCTTAGGTAATTTCCCACATTCAAACTTAGCTATTTATAGACAAAGGTCTCCAACTCAGTCCAAATTTCAATCTCAAAGTTTCAATGGCTCAACATATTTATTTTCTAGCAGTATAACTCTAATTTTTTCATTGCCATTGGACAATTCTTTCAAGATTATACAAATAATCGATTAACACTCGAAAATTTCTGGTCCGGACATTTTTGCCCGAATTCCCAGAAAATTTCCTATAAGTCACTATCAATTGTCAATCACTCTTAAACTATTCTAAATCAATCATTCGAGCTCAATTACTCCTAATTTCTCGATTGATCATATTTCAGTTAGTTCAGTCATTCTCCAGTTCACAATCCAATCAATTCATAATCACAATTAAAAATGCCGAAAAATCATGAATGCATGTACCTATGAATATATGCATATGCAAGAAACCAGTTCCTCTATAATTAGAGGCCAGTAGCATGCTCAATCAGTGAATGCAATGAAACCTATCAGTCTGACCCAATATTACCATAATACCCTTGCTAACAGTAGCGGGATGTTACATTGACAGACACCAATTAGGGAGCTTTATTCTTATTCATAATTCTATTTTACGAAGGAGCAATTTGTAAATAAAAAATCAAAGTGGCTGAGGTTAATTTGATGTTAAAAAAGTTACTTTGGCACTAGGATAATGCAAAAATGTAATAATCTTAATAATCAATTCACTAAATCATATATTTTTAGCATGGATGGGATAACTTTGACGGTAACAAAAATAATAGTTGCAATAAATCTTTTAAATACATGAAGCATGAAAACTTTCGTTTTTTTTAAGAATTAGCATAAAAACTTTATTTTTAATCAAGTAACCATCGAACACGATATTTAAAAATTGATTATATTATATTATAATATTTGTTTAATTATTAATTTAATAAAATTAAGAAAATATTATTAATAAAATGATATAAAAATTAAAATAAAATTATTTACTCAATTAATTTTAAAATTTATTTAATATTTAATTCTCATTTTTTACAATAGATACATTGTAATTCAACTGCACTCCAACTTATCATATTTATTTTGATAAGATTATTAAACTTCTCCACGTGTCTTGTGAAAAGAGAATTGGTGTCTCTTTTCTTTGAACTATTATCGCCATGATGATTACATCAATTGTAATTTAAATATCTATTCTTTTGGTGAAAAGTTGAATCATCGTTAGTTTTTTTTATGTTTTAAAATTATTTGAACATTGAAATTAGATTTTCAATATGATAGCTTTTATCATAAATGTTTGTTTTTATTTTCATTTTGATATAGGATATTAAAATTTTCTTTATTTTTTCTCCGTCATAAATATAATATCATTGATATATCTTTGTCATATATTGTCGAGCTATTGGTGTTTTATTGTACCTACATACTTCTTCCAATTCTATACTAGTGCTTTTGTTTATTTTTCCTAGTCCAATCATGGTAAAATTGGTTTAAATGGTGTTGTCTAAAAAGCATTTGTCCGGAAGTGAAAAAATAAGAAAAACAAGTAAAATAATTAATAGAATCCCAAAAGAAACATTTAATAAATTTATTAAAAGAATAGGCTCCTTTAGTAAGAATCCTAATGAATTAGGTGCAGATAATTTTGAATAATATAAAGAAAATTTAAGTGATGAGATTCATATTTATAAGAATATTAGTAATTTGAATTAGCACGATTATGTCCAAAATGCATCTAATTTGGAAAATTTAAAGGCGTATGAATAACTAATCTCTATATTGAATATTTATGATCCTAGAAATTAGGATAATCATGATAATAAAGTAAGGAAAATTTAGTTGAAAAGGGCATATAAGATAATTGAATCTTGTGTTTTCTTTAGACAATATCTCTCAACATTTTCATATTTTATTATTCTATAAAATTGGATAATGGAGAGATTAGTGATAGAAAATGGTTGGTTTACTAAACATATAGATAAGGTATATTGTTTTAGTTGCAAGTTGTTTAAACCTAATAACAAATAAAGTACATTAGCAAATGATGAATTTAGAGATTAGAAGTATCTTAGTGAGAGATTCAAAAACATAAGAAAATGTTGAGCATATAACTAACATGAAGACTTGGAATGAATTAAGAGTAAGATTAAGCAACAATTAAAAAATTGATAAAGATTTTCAATAATAAATTCTAAAAGAGAAAGCACGTTGGAGATAAGATTTGATAATAATAGTTTCTACTATGAAATGTCTTCCTAAATATAATTTGGCTTTTCAATAATCCAATGAGAAACTTTACCAAGATAGTAATGGTAATTTTTGGGATTGATTAAGATGATTGTTGAATTTGATATAATAATGCAAGATCATGATAGATGCATTCAAAATTATGAAATTCATCACCATTATTTTGGTCACAAAATAATGAATTGATTCTCTTTTAACTTATAGTGTTACAAGTTATATCATATGGATCATTAAAGAGGTGAACTACTTTTCTATTATTCTTGATTGTACCCATATTTGAGCCATCTAAACTAAATGAGTTTGTTAGTACAATGTGTGAATATGTCAAATAAAAAAATAAAATATAGTATTAATCTTTAGAGTTCTTGAAGGTAGATGACACATCTAAATTGAGACTTTTCAATAAATTATTGAATGCATTTAAGTCTCTTAGATCTTCATGTCAATAATATGAGGGGTTAGGGTTATGAAAATGGTTCTAATATAAAGAGAAAACATCAAGGGGCTCCAAAGTGATTACTTAAAATAAATCCAAGAGCATTATATATGTCGTATGCTTGTCATAATCTTAATCTTACTCGTAGTGATATGACACATTCTTATGTTAAATGTGTTTCTTTTTTTAGTTTTGCAACACATATATGCCTTATTTTTAAGTTCTCCTAAAAGGAGAATGTTTTACTCAATAATGTTTTAGAATTAACCATGAAATCATTGTCTAACACTCGTTAGGAGAGTCAAATAAAAAGTGTTAAAGTTATTAGATTTCAAGCTCCTAAAATAAAATTGGCTTTGACGAAATTATCTAGACCTTGTGATGATGACAAGTGAAAGAGTGAAGTAGAAAGTCTGATTAATGTACTTGAGAGTTTTGAGTTTTTACCTAGTATGGTTATTTGGTATGATATTTTATTCGCTATTAACATGGTGAATAAAAAAGTTGCAGTTTAAATCTACATACATTGACGTTACCATAGACCAATTAGAAGGTGTGATGGCATTTTTTAGAAATATAGAAATGATGGGTTTGCCTCTAATATGAATATTGCCAAAAGTCTTACATATGAGACGAATGTAGAGCTTACATGTTCAACCAAATATTGTATTATTAGGAAAAGACAATTTAATAAAAATGATCATGATGGAGAAATACAATCAGTTGAGGATTCTTTTAGAGTTAATTACTTTCTAGTTATTGTAGATATGACAATTGCTTCGTTGAAGAATAAATTTGAATAATTAATGACATTTGAAAATATTTTGGATTATTATTTGATTTAAAGAAGTTGAAATCAATGGATGATAATTAATTAAGAAAATGTTGTACTAATTTTGCAATTACTTTTCTACTAATAATGTGTCGATATGGATTTAGATGATCTTTTTAAAATTAAAATGTTACAAATGACTTGATGTCATCATTGAAAATTTTGAATTTGTTAAAGCTATAGATTGTTATCTAAATGTTTTAATTGCTTATAGAATTTTATTGACCATACTTGTAACCATAGCATCAGTTGAGAGAAGTTTTCCAAAGTTAAAATTATTAAAATCTACTTGAGATCATCATTGTCACAAAAAGATTAAATGATTTAGTTATTTTATGCATCGAGAAGGGTATGTTAGACAATATTGATTTTGATACTGTTATTAATGATTTTGCATTTAAAATGCATATAGAAATTGTTTTAATAAATCATGATCATCTATGTGCTTATATTAGTACAATTCTCTTAGTATTTTGCAATATGATATTATTGTTTGATTGATACTATTGCTATTTTGTTATTATTGGTACTATTTTTAATGCTTTTATTGTTATATTGACCTCTGTAAGATATTATTAGCTTATAATTATTTAGTATTTTGTTGAGTATGCGGACTTATAACTTAAGTCATTATACATGGATATTAATTGTAATAATAAAATATTCTTTTAATGCTTATATATTTGTATATTGTCAATTTATTAGGGCTCTTATTTTTACTTTATTTAGGGCCTATAAAATGTTAAGAACAATCATGGATAAATAATAAATAAATGGAATTTACATATTAACATGTTAGCTTTCCTTAAAAAATAACACACCCTAACCAACTTATCCCAATTCTCTCAAGTGATCTATTATACTTCTGTAGTAAAATTTGGCAATTCAGATACACATCAATAAACTTCTTGCTAATAAATAGCTATAAGATCAACCTTAAGTTTGACACGAAGGATTTAAATCTTTATTTTCATTTTTCCCAAGTTAAATAATTATTTAAAATTACAATGTCAAGAATTACCAAAGCGATGTGATATATAAATTAGTTGGTTCCTATTTCAATCCTTTTACCTAATAAATCCATCTTCAATTTAATTGAATTTCACATTTTCTACATATTAATCACCCTTTATATGTGATGATATAAATCATAACCAATAATAAAGTAAGCTAACCTTTAAACTATCAAACCAAACCCCTAATGCTAATTATTAGTTATATAAATATTTAACATTTAAAACTTGAAAAGTTTATCTTAATAGTTTATAAGTATTCATTTAATTTTAAATAAAATATTTATATTATAAATAATGTGCTTTTCATTTTTATCTCCATCTTTTAATCTCAAGTACACATTTATTTGGAAAAGAGACTAGGTCAAATATATCAATTTTTAAAATTATGTTATAAAATAAAATATTATAATTGTTTCACTTATATACATGTAAAAAATTTAAATTTAATAAATAAAGAGAAAACTTATTTGTTGATCATCATATTGGACTATACACTTATTTGTTGATCATCATATTGGACTATCTAATTGTGATTACATATTTTGATAATTGTATTAAATAACACATTTATTAGGAATATTCATTATTTAACTAACATTAGATATGTTCGTGTGACTCTTCCACAATTTGATATAATTAAACATTTTCAGTGTTAAATATAATACAAATAAATAAAGTTCAATAATAACTCTTGATGTATAAGTCTAAAAATTGTGGTAATTTCCATTTAATTCAAAAATATCGTACTAATATAATACTTATTAAATAACGCAACTAAAGTAATAATATTTGTTATTTGATTGTTTGGTTTCACTCTTTTATCAATATTTTTATTTTTATTTCTTAATTTTAATTTTCAAATAAAATAAAACTTGTTTATTTGTTTATATTTATATAGTTACATTTTATGATTGATGATTGATCCCCAATGAAACCCAAGAGGAGGTGAATTAGGTGGTTGTGAACTTAAAAATCTTTTATTGTTTAAGATTGTATCTCAATAAACTTTAAATAGAATGATGACATGAAATAAAAATTTAGTTAATTGCAATCAACTAAACAATAATAAAGAGTAGAGAAATTGCAAAATCAATTGATACTAGTTTGGTCAAACAATTTTTGGCATACATCTACTCCTCAAACTCCACCTGAGAATTCATTATCTTCTTCTTTCAATGGATGAAAAGCAACTCTTCATATAATATCTTTTTTCACGGGTAAAGTAAAACTCTTGTAATCATTTTACTTTATTACAAGTGAAGAGTAACCTTTTACAATTCTTGTTCAATATTAAGAAGAATTCTCACAAATTTTATCCTAAGAAAATTTTCAAATTATAATAAGTATATTACTCAAAAACTCTTTCTCTTGCTCACATCAATGAACAAAGGTTCAATATCTATATGGATGACAAATATGGCCCAATGCGCAAGACCTGGCCTGACCAAGTTTGACTACAGTCTAGGTTGAATCGACCACAGGCCGAGATTGCTTGGCCTGATGAGGCAACAGGTGAGGCTAGTACTGGTGCTTTTCAGGCCCGTGACTCGACGAGGAGGTACAAAACAACATTGTTTTGTTAACAACGATGTTATTTTCTAATTTTTTAAACTAAAGTTGGGCTGGTCTAGTTAGGGCCCCACCCAACCCATTTCCATCCCTATATATATATATATATGCAAACACACAATTTCTAATCTCTTAAGGCACGTATCAATTCTCTAACATATGTGACCTACTTCTCATAACTCATATTTGACTTATTTTAAACTGAAAACATTATAAAGTAGTTATTAGAAACAAAAATTAGTTGTTAAAATGACTATTAATAGTAAAATTGGTTGATTATTTTACACATTAGTCCACCATTCTGTATTAGCAAACCAATATGATCATAAACTAGCATTATATATTTTAAAAGATATTATATCCAAAATCTTAATATTTATTGCTCAAATCATGACATTTGTTAACCAAACTTCCTTAAACTACTTTTTTCAATACTTCTTAAGTTATTTCAAAGATCAAAACCTAATCTTTTGATAAAAATTAATTTGAAATCATTTTAAAAGTTTCCCAAACTTTTATTTTATCATTAAGAGATTTTTGTTAAAGATAAAAACAAATATCCTCTTTCATCATCATCATCATCATCATCACCCAGTCTGAAATCCCGCAATAAAGTAGGGTCTGGGGGAGCTCCGATAGTACGCAGCCTTACCCCTACATAATAGAGAGATTGTTTCCAGTAGACCCACATGCAAATGAGACAAGATATGTATGATGCAAGGTACAGAAACACTTCATTAAAAAAAATCGGCGAGAGCCTAGAAGCAATATAAATATGATAGTTAAAAATAAGCCAATAAAAAAGAGATGTAGCAATAAACTAATAATAATACTCGAAAAGGATTAAGAAAATACCAATGATAAAAAGTACACAATTTCAAAGCTATATATATATATATAAAATAATAATAATAATAATAATAATAATAATAATAATAATAATAATAATAAATAAATAAATAAATAAAATAATAAAATGAAAATTTTAAAAATTTTAAAATGAAAATAAATAAAAATAAATTAAATCGATAGTAAAAAGAAGTAATAATAATAAGAATAAGAATAAGAATAATAGTTGTAATAGGAACAAGAAAATGGTAAAGGAAATACTAGTATGACCAAACCACTAATAATAATACTAGAAGAAATAGACATTGAAAAATAGTAATAATACTAAGAATAAAATAATATAAACTGTAATAGTAATGTAAATAAATACTCCTATTTTTACCACTACGAAAATAATCCAAAAAGAAATACAAAATAGTAGAGAAATAAAACCAAACAACTAAACTACTTGATGCCAGAGAAAACTAATACTAATAAGAAAAATAATGAATTATTAATAATAACAAATATAATATTAATATAAAGAAAAAAATGAAATGAAATACAAAATGGTGAGTAAAAGAAGCTTGAAAATGGAGAAAGTAATACTCGTGAGAAAGTTTCCTAAAGAATCCACTATATAACCAACAAGTGAAAAAAAAAGCCAACTGCGTTCTGCCGGATAAGGAAGCAATACGAAGGAAGTGGTCAAAAGCAACCAAGAGTTGGTGATGTTAAAGGAGAGGTTGGCTTGCGTGAAGGAAGCAACAAGATAACGAAGAGGAAAAGTAAAGGACAAGTGAAGCGGAAAACGCGGGATGATAGCAACAGTAACTGACTGATCCGAATGGGCAACGTCAGGGTGTCAGGGGGCTCAAAACTACAGCTACGATCTAGATGTGCTAGAGGAACTTGTAACGATAAAGACATTCCTAGTTTATCGCACATGCAGCACCTCTGCCCCCTCCCCGCCCTTGAGCTGCAGGCAACGTTTTCTGGTTCCTAGCCAAACCCAAAAACGCAAACAGCAAAACTGAACTACACTAAAAACAATAAGGCTACGCTAGGCACCAAGGAACGAAAACAGGACGTGTGGGTGCAAGGAAACTCGCCCATGCAGTATCTTACTAAAACAAAACGGTACAGGGACACTAAATAGTAACCAGATACAGCTCACAAAGAGCAGCGTAATTGAAGTCACATGCTAAATATAGGAAACCAAAACCAGAACCAATATTGTTAGAACAACGCTAACGCAAAACATACGAGCGAGTAGAATATTGTAACCATACAGGTATGTAGATGGCAACAGAGAAGCAACAATGGAAGGTATCTGGGAGCCAGCCACCGAAACCTGCACTTAGGAAATTGTACATATAACTGAAACTACTGACCTGGGATCCGGACATGGAAAGAGGAGTACAATTAGCTCCATGCGAAGCTTCCAGGGAGCTGCAATGGCACACACTACACTATCCTGGTCACTCCTTTTAGACACCACCCTTCTTCGTTCTGCGTTTCCCTTAAACCTCACCTGCTTCTTCATTCTACGCTTTTTCTTGAAACGCGGTGAGGTATGAATTGGTGGCTAGGGAGGAGGATGAAAGGAGAGATGTAACACCCGCTATTAACGTTACACCGAAATAAATTAATATTGAGACTAATGTCATTAAAATCAGAGCAATGAACAATAATATTAGTGACATCAATTAATGATGTATGATATCTTCGGTGGCCACGGGAGGGTATTCTAACAGATGTAAAAAAAAAAAAAGACAAGAGTGGCGTTTTGTAAATAAGTGGACATGGGGAGTATATAAGGCCTTGTCTTCTTCCTCTCTCTCCTCATGCACGACCCTAACCTCCATTAGAGCTCCTCTCAAGCTTTTTCAAGTCTTATTTCATGAAAGGAAGGTGATTCAAGCTAAATCATCAACATAAAGAGGTAAGTCTTCATCCCAATGCTTAGATCTATGGATTTCAACTTGAGTTTTCTTCTTTGTGAAACCCATTTGAGGGGATGTATAGGTTTGATGATTGGATGATAGATTTGTGTTCTTTGATGTCCAATGACACTTATTCTTGAAGAGATTTCGTGTATTTGGTGATTGTGGGGTTAAACCAAAACCTAGGGTTTTGAAGGTTGAGCTGGAGACAGATTCGTACCTCCCTTTGTTCATTTTTTGAGCTGTTTAAAGTGCGAATCTGGAGAAACTTAAAACATAGAAGTTGTAGATCCAGATGTCTACTGTCTCTATGATTTTTCTCACGATTTTAGGGTTAGAAGAATAGGAGTAATAGGCCCCGAATTGGTACTGGTTCAGAATACCAGCAAGATTAAAACGAGAACTGTAAGTGAATTGTTTGAAGACTTTAGGGTGAGAATTGGATGACGAGTTCTTCTTACGAAATGTTTCAAAATGTGTCCTCTACGTTCTGTAGAAAGGGCTTATTAATTGGATACGTATTCTGTTATATATGGCCGAATAAGTGAAGGTTGTTACTAAC
Organism: Erythroxylum novogranatense; assembly: GCA_029891385.1. Taxonomy (NCBI): domain Eukaryota; kingdom Viridiplantae; phylum Streptophyta; class Magnoliopsida; order Malpighiales; family Erythroxylaceae; genus Erythroxylum; species Erythroxylum novogranatense. Next base: position 45,390,667 of record CM057229.1, on the reverse strand, counting down.
CCTAGTGACACAGAAGAGAACAGAATCAAGTCAGGCTTGTAAAAATCACAATAAATCAATTTAAGTCATTTTTTGAGTCATCTTTGGATATGTGATAGCCACATGAGTCTATTGAAAATGAAGCTTTTAATCGCTTTAATTGGATGAGAGATGAATGAGTTATAAGGTTTTGAGTAGAAAAGGGTCCAACTCATGACTGCATGTTCAGGCTGATTGTAAATGAGAGATTTGGATCTCCTTAATGACTGAATTAGAATATGGTCATAAAAGAAGAAATGTGAGTTTATGTATAAACTAGAGTTCTGCAAAGTTTGAAAAACATTGGACTTTCGTGCTAAGAGTTATGCTGTCATGAATGAGACTTATGCAGTATTTTTATGATGTTTTGTGTGAGAATGACTAATGAGGGTATATGTCTTGTCATGCATGTTACCCAATAGCTTGTGAAAGTGGAAAAGGAATATAACTAGACATTGTACCTAGTTCTTCACAAGTTCAAGAAAGATAGAAAGAAATCAGAATTTCTAAGATAGTCGAGGTGAGTATAATCATACTACTATCCTTGTGTAGTAAGCCTCTTCTTTATCTTCATGCTTATCGAATTGTTCTTGAATCCTTATGACTTCTTTGACATATGACTCCATGTAGTTGAATCTCACATGTTGTATGCCAGATTGACCATATGATTTCAGATTCTTTGCATCTTCTGGTTCCTTATTGTGTTGAACCTATTGATTGCGATTCTTTGATGAAGCATGTTTTCCATGCTAACCAAGATTGATGAATTCTCGTAATACCCGGTGATAGGGTTTATTATCGACTACGTGCACATAGATAACCCCGGTGATGGGTTAGATCCGGTCCTACCTAGAGAGGGCAGGCCTCTAGGGACAAGGTTAGGCCGACCTTGTCAAGAATCGAAAAGAGGAGATATGCCAGACTAGCATGCCTCTGTCTCTTCCTAAAAATTTCGAAAGAATGAGAAAGAATTGAAATGAGAAAGAACCCGAATGAGAAAGAAACCTAAACTCGAGAAAAGAACCCGAACCTAGAAAAGAATTCAAAACCAAATTCATGTTTTCTTTGAACAATTCATATTGAGCTTACTTGTTGATACTCATGTTATTGCCGATTTGAGATTTACTACCGTATATTCATTGATGCCATATATGTTATTGTTCGAATGCTATAGACCATTCTTGTGAAGCTAGCCTTGTGTACTTAGCCTCACAAGCATGGTAGTATGTTTATATCTCATCGAGTCACGTGGTAGACTCACACCTCACTATCATTATTTCGGGAGATTAGCGATCGGACAAGAGAGAAATCCAAGCCCTTTGAGACTAGCTTGGATAAGGCATAAGTAATGTTTTGATTTTGTACTCGACATGATGTAATTTGTAGATACTTATAGCTGCTCCATGGGTTTGTCATAATCATATATACATAAAACATTTATGGTCTTGTTGTGTTGTTGCGAACAATGTTGGTTGTTGATGATGTATGTGAGAATTTCATGATTGGATCCTTACTTCTTACACCAATTAAACATGATAAGGATTATCAGAAAAATAAATGGGTCATGCCGAATTTTTAGTAGAAGTTGGGCTTACTACGGGTTTTGGTGGCATTAAGCCTACCCATTCCCTAGTGCCAACACGGCCCAAAAAGGTGGGTCGTGTCAGATGGTATCAGAGCCAGGTTTTGCATAAGAGTAAGGATCTTGTGAACTAGATGATGGACAAAAAAATTATAGATGTATTAAAAAAAAAAACAAAGACATTTCGGATAAGAGATATGCATATGATATTTTGCATGAGCATGACACTATGGAGCATAGGATCTGCATCATGTCAATAGCATGTTATTTTCGTGTCTAAACGATTTCTATTTTTTTTTAATACTAGAGATGCCTCCTAAAAGAAGAACACCTCCTCAACGAGGACGAGGACGAGGTCGTCCTAGAAAAATCCCGACTACTGTACCTGATGTCGAATCGGTACAGCAAGAACAACAAGAAGAAAGGTCTCCACCCAGAGTTAGGAGGAGATCAGAGATAGAAAATGAACCTGAGCCCCCAGCTGCTCAAGGGGAAGATGTTAGAACCTTACAACAAAGGATTGAGGCCTTAGAAGCAGAGAATCGAGCTTTAAGAGAGAGGCAGGAGGTTCTAGAATTGAGAGAAGAAGTACGAATACTTAGAGAAAGAGAGAGAGAAAGAACTCAGGCTATACCTGAAGTTGCTCCTGTACCATCACAGCCAATGCAAATGCCTAGAGGATTACCTAGGCGAGCGTTAGATGATGAAGGAGTAAGCATCAATGATTTCTTGAAATTGCAAACCCCTGAGTTTGGTGGTGAGAGATATGAGGATCCCCAAGAGTTTATGAGACATCCGAGAAAATGGTTCGAGATTGACTTTCTCGATGCACGGATCATAGAATTAGTGGGGATTAAATTGACAAAGAATGCCAGGAATGGTTCCAGGGAATATTGAAGATCAATTATATGGTGGGAACCCTCCAACTGGGAGTTCTTTAAAGGCATTAATCGATGAGTTTGTTTCTCCATATGAGAGATGTAATCGAGCCCTACAATTTGAAAGGCTCAAACAAAACTTTGGTGTGAGTGTAGATGATTATGCAAGTGAATTTCTACGCTTATGCAAATTTGCTACAACAATTGTGCCTCATCGAGGTGCAAAATGGAAAGATACAAGTTGGGACTTATACCTTCCTCAGTATAGGTTGTTGCACTATTGACTTCCCAAATTTGTCAAGGCTGATTGATAAGACTCGGCAATTAGAAGCAAAGTTTAAGGAGGGGAGAGCAGAAAGAGAATCAAGAAGAAAAGGTAAAGGCCAGAGCAGTAGAGGCCATAGAGAGAGAGATAGCTCTCAGATGAGACAAACAAAACAAACAACACGATCGCTCCTTCGAACCTCGGAGAGGGGTCAAGGTAGAGTTAGAAATCCAAGTGCATCGTCTTTTCAGACCTAGTGGTACACAACACCTAGCTCGGCCTAGATCACAAGAACCTCCAACACACCCACAAAGTTAGAACCGCTTGTAATGTGCGTGGAAAGAATCATCCAGACCTTGTAGACTCGGGTCTAGAGGTTGTTATAGGTGCGGACAACAAGGACATTTCATGAAAGACTGCCCAATGCCAGAAAACCAAGCAGTTCCACCCCCAGCTTCATAAACTACTGTTCAGATAGACAGAACTGTTAATAGAGGCCCACTGGTAGAGGTAGACCTCAAGGCCGTGCACTCACTCGTAATATGGGATGATGTCGCACCAGCCCAAAGAATAGAGGTCGGGAGAGAGTTTTTTTGTGAATCCCCAAGAAGCATGGGCCTCTAATACTGGTATCACGGTAACCCTATACAAACCCGTTGACATTGAGTTAAATTGTTGTTATGAATAGAATATTTATGCTTTGTTATGATAAAAGATATGATCTTTCTTTTATTGATGAATGTTGATATAGGCATAGTCCTTATCCGAATGAGAATGCTAAAGTGCTATTTGACTCGGGTGCCACTCATTCTTTTATAGCCGAAGTTTTGCCGTAAAGTTAGATAAAGGAGAGAAGTAATGAAAGACCCACTGCTCATAGTTACACCTTTAAGGGAAACTGTTGAAGTGACATATATTTACTCCTCATGTGTCGAGAAATAGAAGGCGAAAATTTATGGCAAATTTGATCGAGTTAGCGAGATTAGAATTTGATGTCATCTTGGGTATGGATTGGTTGTCAAATCACCATGCTACAATGGATTGTTATGCCAAAAGAATCATACTTAGGCCAGATCCAGAAACAGAAGTGTTATATCAAGGAGATCGACTTGGGTTTCTTATTAACAGAATTTCAGCTATGCAGGCCCAAAGATTCTTAAGAAAGGGATGTCGGGGTATATAGCATGTAAGGGATACCGAAAGGAGATCGGCGAGATACAACAGATTCCTATAGTAAGGGATTTTCGGATGTGTTTCGGAAGATTTACCCGATTACCACCAGATAGGAAATAGAGTTTAGTATAGAACTCCTCCTCGGTACAAACCCCATCTCCATTACTCCATACGAATGGCACCAATAGAACTAAAAGAGTTGAAGGTGCAATTGCAGGATTTGCTTGATAAGGGTTTATTAGACCCAGAGTTCACCATGGGTGCGCCAAAGTGTTATTTGTCAAGAAGAAAGATGGATCCTACGGTTATGCATAGATTATAGGCGGTTGAATAAAGTAACTATTAAGAATAAATACCTCTTCCCTGATTGACGATTTGTTTGATCAATTACAGGAGCAAGTCATTTCTCTAAGATTGATCTCAAACTGGGTATCATCATTGAGAATCGAAAAGAAGATGTGTCGAAACCGCTTTAGAACTAGATATGGGCACTATGAGTTCTTGGTACTTCCTTTTGGGTTAACAAATGCACCAAATGCCTTTATGGATTTGATGAATAGAATCTTGGACCATATTTGGATAAATTCGTTGTAGTTTTCATTGATGACATATTGGTTTATTCCAGGAGCCAAGAGGAACATGAAAGACACTTGGCAATGGTGTTGCAAATCCTTAGAGATAATCAGTTATATGCCAAGTTGGCAAAGTGTGAGTTCTGGCTTGACAGAGTGAATTTCTTGGGTCATATAATTAGTAAAGAAGGGATTCAGGTAGATTCTCAGAAGGTGGAAGCAGTGTCTAATTGGCCTAGACCTACGAAGGTTACCGAAATACGAAGTTTCCTGGGTATGGCCGGTTATTACAGACGATTTGTAAAGGATTTTTCCAAGATAGCTGCTCCTCTGACGAAGTTAACTCGGAAACAAGTGAGATTTGAGTGGGATGATTCCTGTGAGCAAAGTTTCCAAAAGCTTAAGGAATGTCTCACATCAGCTCCAGTGTTAGCATTGCCTTCAGGGCAAGGTGATTATGTGATATACTGTGATGCCTCCAAAGTTGGTTTAGGTTGTGTATTGATGCAGAATGGGAAGGTAATTGCCTATGCTTCTAGACAATTGAGAAAACATGAGGTGAACTATCCTACACATGATCTAGAAATGGCAGCTGTGATATTTGCATTGAAAATATGGAGACACTATTTATATGGTGAAAAGAGTGAAATATATACAGATCATAAGAGTCTTGAGACATTGAATGTAAAGAATTGAATCGAGACAAAGACGATGGATTGAGTTATTGAAGGATTATGATTGTCGATCTTGTATCACCCAGCAAAGCCAATGTAGTGGTGATGCTTTGAGCGTAAAATCGATGGGAGTTTGCATCATATCTCCATTCAAAAGAAAGAGTTAGTTCAAGATTTAAATGAGTTATTTAATGTGGGATTGCACTTGAAGTATCGATTCCCAAGCATTACTTGCTCAATTCGGTGAAGTCCAATTTGATGGATGAGATTAAACCGCCCAAGGTAGTGATCCGGAGCTAGCCAAATTGAAAATAGTCATGTCCAAGATGGTAAGGTGACGAGTTCAATATGGTGGATGGAGTATTGAGATGTGGTGACAAAGTTATGTGTACCGATATAAATGGGCTAAGAAAAAGATTATGCATGAAGCACATTATGCACCTTATAGTGTTCACCCTGGAACCACCAAGATGTATCATGATGTTAAAGGCATATATTGGTGGCGTGTATGAAGAAAGATATAGCCCAATTTGTATCCACTGCTTAACTTGTCAACAGTCAAGTTTGAACATCAAAAGCCCATCGGACTACTACAGAGCTACCGCTACCCGAGTGGAAGTGGGAGCGGATTACCATGGACTTTGTGATTGGATTGCCAAGAACGCTTAAGGGCATGATTCGATTTGGGTTATAGTCGATGACTAACTAAGTCATCTCACTTTATAGTTTGTTAAGACTACTTATAGTGCATTTCGCTTAGCCCGATTGTATGTGGACATAATTGTGAAGTATCATGGAGTGCCGGTGTCTATTGTTTTACAGAGGACGCAGATTCACTTCTAGATTCGGCAGAAATTACAAGAAGCTATGGGTACACAAATTGAATTTTAGTACAAAGATTCCACCCACAAACCGATGGGCAATCGAGAGAACCATCCAGACACTCAAGACATGTTAAGAATGTGTGTTTTAGATTTTGGTGGAGATTGGGAACGTCATTTGCCCTTAATAGAATTTGCTTACAACAATAGCTATCATTCCACCATTGGAATGGCACCTTTTGAAGCATTGTATGGTAGAAAATGCAGATCTCCTTATCTTTGCCGATGTGGGAGAAAAGCAGTTAGAAGGACCGGACCTAATTTAAGAAACGTCTGCAAAAGTTCCTCCGATACTGAGGAAAGATTGAGAATAGCTTTCGATGAGATGTAAGAGTTATGCAGATTCTAAGAGAAGAGATGTGCAGTATGAACCAGGTGATCAAGTTTTCGTAAAAGTCTCTCCTATGAAAGGCGAGTGATTTGGAAAGAGAGGAAGTGAACCCTAGATACATTGGACCATTCGAGATCCTTGAAAGATCTGAAATGTGTCATATCGGTTAGCTCGCCTCCTCATCTTAGCTCTGTGCATCCAGTCTTCCACATATCTATGTTAAGAAAGTACATTCCAGATCCTTCTCATATCTTGCAAACCCCAAGTGAATATAGCGAAGATCTCTCTTATGAAGAAACCCATTGCCATTATAGGCAGGCAGATTAGAAAGTTGCGGAATAAAGATATTCGATGATCAAAGTTCAATGGCAGAATCAAAGAATTGAGGAATGTACATGGGAGAGAAGAATCAATGAGAAGCAGATGTCCACAGATTGTTTCCCCAATAAGGTAAATTTTCAAAATTAGTGAACGAATTTTAATAAGGGGAGAATGTAACACCCGCTATTAACGTTATAATCAAATAAATTAATATTGAGACTAATGTCATTAAAATCAGAGCAATGAACAATAATATTAGTGACATCAATTAATGATGTATGATATCTTCGGTGGCCACAGGAGGGTATTCTAACAGATGTAAAAAAAAAAAAGACAAGAGTGGCGTTTTTGTAAATAAGTGGACATGGGGAGTATATAAGGCCTTGTCTTCTTCTCTCTCTCCTCATGCACGACCCTAACCTCCATTAGAGCTCCTCTCAAGCTTTTCAAGTCTTATTTCATGAAAGGAAGGTGATTCAAGCTAAATCATCAACATAAAGAGGTAAGTCTTCATCCCAATGCTTAGATCTATGGATTTCAACTTGAGTTTCTCTTCTTTGTGAAACCCATTTGAGGGGATGTATAGGTTTGATGATTGGATGATAGATTTGTGTTCTTTGATGTCCAATGACACTTATTCTTGAAGAGATTTCGTGTATTTGGTGATTGTGGGGTTAAACCAAAACCTAGGGTTTTGAAGGTTGAGCTGGAGACAGATTCGTACCTCCCTTTGTTCATTTTTTGAGCTGTTTAAAGTGCGAATCTGGAGAAACTTAAAACATAGAAGTTGTAGATCCAGATGTCTACTGTCTCTATGATTTTCTCACGATTTTAGGGTTAGAAGAATAGGAGTAATAGGCCCTGAATTGGTACTGGTTCAGAATACCAGCAAGATTAAAACGAGAACTGTAAGTGAATTGTTTGAAGACTTTAGGGTGAGAATTGGATGACGAGTTCTTCTTACGAAATGTTTCAAAATGTGTCCTCTACGTTCTGTAGAAAGGGCTTATTAATTGGATACGTATTCTGTTATATATGGCCGAATAAGTGAAGGTTGTTACTAACCCTAGTGACACAGAAGAGAACAGAATCAAGTCAGGCTTGTAAAAATCACAATAAATCAATTTAAGTCATTTTTTGAGTCATCTTTGGATATGTGATAGCCACATGAGTCTATTGAAAATGAAGCTTTTAATCGCTTTAATTGGATGAGAGATGAATGAGTTATAAGGTTTTGAGTAGAAAAGGGTCCAACTCATGACTGCATGTTCAGGCTGATTGTAAATGAGAGATTTGGATCTCCTTAATGACTGAATTAGAATATGGTCATAAAAGAAGAAATGTGAGTTTATGTATAAACTAGAGTTCTGCAAAGTTTGAAAACATTGGACTTTCGTGCTAAGAGTTATGCTGTCATGAATGAGACTTATGCAGTATTTTTATGATGTTTGTGTGAGAATGACTAATGAGGGTATATGTCTTGTCATGCATGTTACCCAATAGCTTGTGGAAGTGGAAAAGGAATAGAACTAGACATTGTACCTAGTTCTTCACAAGTTCAAGAAAGATAGAAAGAAATCAGAATTTCTAAGATAGTCGAGGTGAGTATAATCATACTACTATCCTCGTGTAGTAAGCCTCTTCTTTTATCTTGCGGCTTATCGAATTGTTCTTGAATCCTTATGACTTCTTTGACATATGACTCCATGTAGTTGAATCTCACATGTTGTATGCCGATTGACCATATGATTTCAGATTCTTTGCATCTTCTGGTTCCCTTATTGTGTTGAACCTATTGATTGCGATTCTTTGATGAAGCATGTTTTCCATGCTAACCAAGATTGATGAATTCTCGAATACCCGGTGATAGGGTTTATTATCGACTATGTGCACATAGATAACCCGCCGGTGATGGGTTAGATCCGGTCCTACCTAGAGAGGGCAGGCCTCTAGGGACAAGGTTAGCCGACCTTGTCAAGAATCGAAAAGAGGAGATATGCCGATCTAGCATGCCTCTGTCTCTTCCTAAAAATTTCAGAAAGAATGAGAAAGAATTGAAATGAGAAAGAACCCGAATGAGAAAGAAACCTAAACTCGTAAAAGAACCCGAACCTAGAAAAGAATTCAAAACCAAATTCATGTTTTCTTTGAACAATTCATATTGAGCTTACTTGTTGATACTCATGTTATTATCGCATTTGAGATTTACTACTGTATATTCATTGATGCCATATATGTTATTGTTCGAATGCTATAGACCATTCTTGTGAAGCTAGCCTTGTGTACTTAGCCTCACAAGCATGGTAGTATGTTTATATCTCATCGAGTCACGTGGTAGACTCACACCTCACTATCATTATTTCAGGAGATTAGCGTATCGGACAAGAGAGAAATCCAAGCCCTTTTGAGACTAGCTTGGATAAGCAGACAAGTAATGTTTTGATTTTGTACTCGACATGATGTAATTTGCAGATACTTATAGCTGCTCCATGGGTTTGTCATAATCATATATACATAAAACATTTATGGTCTTGTTGTGTTGTTGCGAACAATGTTGGTTGTTGATGATGTATGTGAGAATTTCATGATTGGATCCTTACTTCTTACACCAATTAAACATGATAAGGATTATCAGAAAAATAAATGGGTCATGCCGAATTTTTAGTAGAAGTTGGGCTTACTACGGGTTTTGGTGGCATTAAGCCTACCCATTCCCTAGTGCCAACACGGCCCAAAAAGGTGGGTCGTGTCAAGAGAGAAGGACGCATTGTTGAGAGAGAGGTCGTTGATGCACGAGGCAGTGACAGACCCCACGACGGTGCCGTTCGTGAAAGCTAATAGGGATCCTATATATGTGTACTATGGGAAACACCTCACTTTCCGCCTTTTCCTGTTAAGTCTGGTCACCTCACTTTAAAACTCAACAGTCAAAAACTAGAAACCAACCTCATTGAAGCGGTATGGTCGATTCTCGACCTTGATAATTTCGAGTATTCCTTTGAGCTCAACTCATGAACAAGATAAGATTATAAGAAAGAATACAGTGATTTATTTAAGTCTTGATATACTTGATTCCTCCTTATTTTTTATTCTTGACTTTGAATTGCATATATGCTCCACTTTACTAACTTTCTTCATCCTTTGATTGCTTAATTGATTTAGATGGCTCTTTTACTCACTTTACTCTTGTATTTAACTAGATCTTTCATATATTAACTTACTATTATCCCTAAAGATAAAAATATTAGCATTTTTTATTAATCGACTATATATTAAAACTTCTCTTTTCCAATAATCTCGTCCTTTTATTATAAAAATATTTGGTGATATTGGAAAAATAAATGACATTGAGTAAGTTCTTCCTATGCTGAAACAATATGTAATGCATGCTCCTTATTAATTCGTGTATCATAATATGGTCAAATTTCAATATCACTATTCTTGCTCCCTCTTTTAACATTAAAAGTGTATATGTAAAAGTAAATAAATTTTCTTCTCTCTTTCTACCTTTTAAAATTCTATTATATGGGCAAATAATACATACAAAAATTTATCAAATAAAAAGCAATGCCCATAATTATCATGTACCAATTTCAAATACCAATATATATGTTTCTCTCCTCTTAGGCACATGCAACAATACTCTCTCTCCTAAATATGCATATCAAGTAAATGTTCTAAAATATTATTAATATAGTAAGTGGTTAGATCCTTCTATATATCATCAATAGTTACATCATGTTCTTCCTATCTTAGTTTAACAATTAATCTTTTATACCAATTTTATTTGATTCATATAAGGAATCTTGTTTTTTTAAAATTAATTGTTGAAGATACAATCAGTGTTTCTCATTTGATATTTATGGAGATGATAGTAATTATTGATATTCATTTGATTCCATTCGATATTGTCTTACAATACAAAGAAATTAATATATTCTAAGTACCATATAAACTTAGATCCTTGAAAGTAGTTATTAAACCTATATTGAATAGGAGCATGTATCATGCCTTTATGCTTACAATGAGACCTATAATACTTATGAGTTTATACCATGTCATTTTGATGATAAAGATGCCTATCTAATTAAGAATAAATTTGTGAGTTCTTTTAAGATGACTTTGCATAATAATTATGCCTATTTTTTTCCTTGAATGTTATGCTTTCTAAGTTTAGAATGTGACTTATAAATGAAAGCATGAATATTTTTTCTTAGGACCTAGAGGATGATGGGTGAGCGTGTGATTTTGAGCAAATTTATAATATGCATCATATTCATGTGATGATTTATGTATAGTCTCAACATATAAATGGTTTCCCTTAACAAAAATTATTTATCATAGCATCGGATATGTATTTCTATAAGTGAAACCAAGTTTATTCCTATCATTAGAGTTCTTTCGGGTCCAAACATACTATTTAATTTTTCATTTGTTAGAATGAATTTAAAAATGGTTCTTTGAGGACATGTATCCTTATTTAATGCCTCATTATCATGCAACAAATCATCCTCTTTATCATTAGTAACAATCATACTTTTAGATTCTATCATATCATGCATATCACATTTTATTTTTTCATTCTTAATCATGTATGCCTCTAAAAGTTTTTTAATATATTTATACTTGAAAGATAATATTTTCCTTTTCAAGCTCATCATTTATAGGCATTCAATAAGTTCTTTATAAAACAAATCATCATTATCATTAATTCATAACCATTATCACCAAGAGAGTTTGAACTAGAGGATACTTCATTATTATTTTCCATAAAGCACATATGAGTCTTTTCATCATTTGATTCTCAACTTTTATAATAGCTTCTATTATCTTATACGATCTTTAGTTCTCTCTTCTTCCCTTGGTCTTTTTTTCCTTATCTTTACTATATTATTGATTGTCATTTGGATTCCCATCATGATTAATTTTATATCATTAACACCAATAGTCCTATGACAATTATTAACATATATAAGATCAAGTATTTGCCAAATATTATGAGGATTTTGTCACATTAAAACTTTAAAAACACATTTCTATCTAATGTAGAAAATAAAATGAGCATTACCTTAAAATTTAATAAAATGATTCTATTTTCATTTCTATTTTACTCACTCTTTTATACAATCTCCCATAGATCAAAATCTTTGACCATGAGAAAGATTTTCATCTAAGTTTTAGAATAAGAAAATATTTCCATTAAAATGGAGCAATATTAATATCTTGGCCTTTTTGATTAAAAAGTGAATCAAATTATGTCATAGTAAACTTTGGTCAAATTTTTCTATAAATATATATGCAATAAATGAGACCTACTCCGATACCAATATATTAGTCCTTAATGGCACTCAAAAGGAGCATGAATTAGGTGTTGGTGAATTTTATTTTATTTTTGCCATTAAAAAATGAAACTTGATCAAGTTCAAGAAAATGATGACAAGAAATGACAATTTAGCTAATTTTAATTGAAGAAATAAGAATTATATAAATAGTGTAGGTAAGAGAAATTGCAAAACTAATTTGTAGTAGTTTGGCTAAACAACCTGATACACATCCACTCTACAAGCTCCATTTAAGAATTTAATATTTTTTTTCCATTCAATGGATGAAGAACAATCCTCCGTACAATATCTTGTTTGCGACTAGTGAAAGGAAACCCTTGTAATCATCTTACTTTACCATAGGTGAAGAGTAACACTTTACAAATATTTTTCAAATTTAATAAGAATCCTCACAAATTTTATCCCATGAAATTTCCCAAATTACAACAAGTATACCACCTAAAAACTCCTCTTACTCGTACAAATAAACAAAAACTCAATACATGTTATATAATATAAATATGCTTTATCTACTCTCTTAAGTCTCTTGGCAACTTTCTAATATACCTAATCTATTTTTACAAATTATATGTGGTTTCTTATATTAAAAAATAACCTTAAATAGTCATTAGAAGTAAAACTAATTGTTATAATGGTTAGTAATAGTAGCATTGATCAATCATTATGCACATTGATACATTGGTTGATTTATTGATCACAAACTCATAGTACATATTTTAAAAGAAAATATATACAAAACCTTAATATTGGTTGCTCACTGCATTGTTTGGCCAAAATTCTTGAAACAACTTCTTTCAAAAATCAAAACATGTTCATTTGATAGAAGCTTGACTCAAGATCATTTTAATAGTTCCCTAAAATTTTGTTTCAAGATCAAGAAGTTTTCTTAAAGATTAAAGCAAAATTCCCTTGATTATACAATAATTTATGCAAATGATCATATAATAATTGAATTTTTATTTTAGTGAAATTACTAAAATAAAGTTATAATAATTTGTTTAAGTTTTAAAATGTTTGATTCTTCTTTGCTCTTAATTCTTCACTTGAATTGCATATAATGCTCTATTTTGCTTATTTTCTTCATTCTTTAATTGCTCAATTGATTTAATTGACTCCTTTGCTAACTTTACTTTTCCATTAAACTTATTCTTTTCTTATTAGCTTAACAATATCACTAAGAATAAAAATACATTAGTAGTAATATATTTTGTTACCCATAAAACTATAGATCAAAAATTCACTTAGTCCAACATTCACAATAACAAAATTTTAAAATGAATTAATTAAAAATTAAAATTTTATCTCTTATATAGTGTTTATTAATAAAGATTAATAGTAAATTCATGATAGTTGTTGACAATGACAAAGAAATTTGTAACTTTTATTTATAGTTATTTAAATATTATATTTTAAAATTAATTTATAAATATTATAATTAAATATTTAATTTTATTATTTTATTTAATAAATAATAATTGAAAGTGCAACTATTTTATATATTAAAGATATTTTAAATTTGAAATATATTTACTAAATGATAATCAAAATTGAAAATATTTAGTAAATTAAAATTATATTAATTATAAAATAAACTAAATAAATTGAACAATTATATTTTATTAGTCATAGTTATTATTAGCAGTCAATATTAAATAGAAAAATATTATTTGCTTAATGAATGATATTTGACTGAAAAGTGAAAATAAAAATGAAGACTACTTTTTTAAAAATTAGTTACAAGCAAGCATAAGCACGAGCAGGAATGAGGCATATAGTGGAGGGAGACGAATCACGAAGGGGGAGTGTTGGAGAGAGGAATGGATAATAATAAACAAAGAGCAAAAATATATATTAAAAATTACCGGAACAAAGGTTCGTTGTTTTGAAAATATCAAAAGAAGCAATATGCTTTTCTTTCGACATCTGAGTGCAAATATATCACTTAAACCTCAAAAGAAAAAGGAAAAGAAAAAGGAAATCCAAAACAATTAAAGAGTCATTTGATTTTACTTATAATTTTTGTTGTAATTTTCGGTTTTATTTTTTATTTTTATTTTCTTTCGAATAAAATAAAAATTTGTTTAGTTGTTAATGTAGTTATATTTTATCACTGATAACAATTATATATTAAATAAAACTTAAAGATAAATTATTTTAATTAAATAAATTTATTTAATCTTTTATATAATAGTTATTAACAAATTATTAATAAAATTATGTTATTTTAATAAAATGAATAATTTATAAATTAATATTTATTTGAAAGATATTTTAATTATTAAATCAAATTTTATTTGAATATTTATATATTTTAATTTAATTATATTTATTAATAATAATTAAATTTTAATTACATATAATTAATTATAAAATTAAATGAAATTAATAAATTATTAATAATTTTATTGATAATTAATTTAAATTTATTAAATAATTAAATAATATATATTTAAATGATAGTAAATTAGATTAAAAAACAGAAACTCGAAATAAAAACTATTTTTTAATTTTATAATTTTGAAAACCGAAAAAATCAAAACTAAAAACAAAATAAAAATTCAAATAAACAAGTTTTTATTAAATTTGAAAAACAAAAATAAAAATAAAAAAGAAAGAAATACTGCCTAATCATATATGACTCATTTGCCACTTTTTAAAGAACTGCTGCCAAATTGCCTGAGGGTTGAGCTAATAAAAAAAGAAAGAAATACTGCCTAATCATATATGACTCATTTGCCACTTTTTAAAGAACTGCTGCCAAATTGCCTGAGGGTTGAGCTAATTTCTTCGAAGGAATTGCTGAATTTAGGGTTAGGACAAAATATCTAAGACCTGGTGACGCATTTCTGCAGTTGACCATTTACTTGGCAACGAAGATTGCACCATACACTATATATATATATATATATATATATATATATATATATATATATATATATATATATATATATATATATAGGTACCAAGTGGAGAAATAGATTATGATTATCCACAGCATAATTTAAGTGGGAAGATCTTGTGCAACTATGTTCTAAAATTCAGACCAGTCATCGAATCGGTGACCTTATTGACCGATCGAATCGGTGTGACGTAATAATTATACAATAATTATATATAATATTAAAAATATTTAAAAAAATTCAAAAAAAAATTATCGGACCGGTCCGACCGATCAATTGACCGGTTTTGACAGATTCAGACTGGATCAATTGAAGACCGATTTTGAAACATCAATCGAACCGGATCACCGACCGATCGGACCGGTTAGTCCGGTTCGAATTTTAAAACCATATTGTGCGACGGTCAGTTTGGGACGCTTGCTTTATCAAAAGATTCTAAGACTTTGCGATAAAGTTGTACGTCACAAAATAGTGGCTGAGGTAGAAAGTTAGGTATTAGCTAAAATGGCATTATAGAATCATAACCTAAATCCCATTTGCCCTGGTGAGTGCAAAGAAATGCATAAACTCCAAAGTAAACGGATAACTTAGCTTTTCTGTATTGGCTAATGCAAATACTAACGCCAGCAATATTAATGTGGAGTTTCCAATTTATGAGCCAAAAAGAAAGTAGATAGAATACGCTTGCAAATGATAACTATCCAATTTATGGCCTAAAATCCAACTAGAACCCCCCAAAAAACAAGTAGATAGAATACGCTTGCAAATGATAACTACGATTGGCATTTGAGACGAAGCATGTTACTTGGAATTTTCTTCTCGACATATCAATATTCTATTGTCTGATTTTGTAAGAGACAATTCCGGAGGAAAATTCGAATGGGCATAAATTGAGAAGCACAAAGGAAAAAGACAGTGTTTACCCTTTCAAAATCACAACAGACACAAAAACAATGTTTTGAACATTTGCGGGACAAGGACAACAATATTGTTTCCCCCCTGCACCTGTCCTTACGCCTAACTCTACTGCTACAGTTACATGTGTTTATCCAACAATTCCTCGTGGGTTGACAGGGAATAACCAAGCTGTAATCACCTCCACTCCTGTGCATTATTCCGTCTGTTTCTTCATTGTTGGGGGATTCAGTGACATACGCCCTTAGGCTTAAATGATCACGTTCCTTGCTGCTAGATGACGTTGCTTCCTCTTCACTGCTACCACCGTTGCTTCTTACCGTGACCCACTCCCACGTATCGTCCCATAGCCAATTAGGCTTATTGTCACTCAATTGCCCGATTCTTTCTAGTGGAGGACTTCTAAAACTTTCAGGCTTGGTGTTCCAAGTTGTTGCTGACTCATCTATTGTATTCCAGAATTCTTGATCCAATATACTTGTTGGAGTTTCCACATTTTGGATTCTTACTTCCTCAAACATGAAATCTTCATCATCAACAACAAATGAATGTTGAAGTAATTCAGCCGCTGACCACCTCTCCATTGGGTCTTTCTTGAAACACTTGCCCAGAAAGTCCTTAGCTTGCGCGGAGAGAGAGCTTGGAATTTCGGGCACATTAGAGGAAAATCCAATCTGGTAAAGAGCCGATACTGGGTCTGAGACACTGGCCCATGGAGCCTGCCCTGAAGCCATCTCTAGAATGGCACACCCTAGAGCCCACACGTCGGCCGGGAACCCCTGGTGTTCGCCACGCGCCGCCTCAGGTGCCATGTAGACCGGGGTCCCTGCAATTGGTGCAACACAGGTCGTCTCGTCAATCCGCCGAGCACACCCCAAGTCAGCAATTTTTGGTCCATCATCGGTGACCAAAATGTTTTGGCCCTTTATGTCACAATGCACAATTCCCATGGAATGAAGATACTCGAGACCCAGCAAGATTTCCCGAGTGTATGATTGGATTCTTGCCTCGTCTAAGCAGCCACCACGGTGACGAATTTCATCTGCAAGGGTGCCGCGGGGGGCATACTCTAGGAGGAGATTGTACAAGAGCTTACCTTGTTCACTCGTGATGTCACATCCCTTGTATGCTATGATATGAGGAGACTTCAATGTTGAAAGTATAATTTGCTCTCTTCTAAGGAGCTCAGACTGGGAGAGCTCGGCCGACTTAACAGCAAAGGTTTGACCTGACGCGTTAGATGTAGCGACGGAGACTGTGGCGGAGGAGCCACGGCCGATGATCTTGCCTCTGGTCCAATCCATTAGGGAAGGTGTAGATGTACCTGCTGATACCATGAAGGTTGAGAGAGTTTAGTTTTGGTTTTCTGTTGCTTTGGTCATTGTGTGTGCGACTGCGAATAAATATATATATGCGCGTGCGAAGCAAAGTGCTTAGTTTTGGTATGTTTGTGTTTAATGCAAGAAACAATGCTTTCGTTTGGGACATTGCTATTGGTGGTGGCCAATGGGCGGCCGCCGTTTATTTCTCTCTCTAAACAAGGGGTGTCCACGTGGCAACAGGAGGATGGGGGTTGAAAGGCTGGAGAAAGGCGGTTGCTTTTAATATTGGCTTTGGCTTTGTGGCCTTTGAGTAAATGAACGTGGTTCCACGTGAGTAAAGTGCGGTGACTTGATGAAGCATTTGGATACAATGAATGGACAATGGACAAGATACCTTTTTGGACGTGAAATGTTAGGGATTTGTGGGTTTTGGAATTAAACTCTATTATTCGTTAAATAGGACTTTGATGCTGGATAAGAGGAATCTGTGTATCCAAGCAAAGTACACCAAACCTTAATGCAAATTATAGAAACAAGTGTTTTTTATTTAAATTTTTTTTACTAATTGGACGAGTAAAATGGAAAGAAAGAGAGGAGAGCGTTACTTTGTAAGCTGCAACTGACAACAAGAAAAGGCCAAAGATTGGAAGGACCATTCCAGACAATTGGAATTTAGTTGGAAAGAGAGGCACCTAACCAAGTAGCTCACTTCTTACATTCTCCCAACCAATCCAATCCAATCCTCCAGCTTACCAACGGTTAAGGTTTCCCGGATTCAGTTTCTTGGACTGCCACGGACGGCTTTTTGGCAATCCCATGTCCTCATTTCATTCAAACAATCCAATTATTTTTATTTGCTTGCTTTCTTCCCAATTCTGTCATTTCCCATTCCCTTTAACTTCAGCCCTTCTTGGTATCTGTTTATCCTTTCTGTCTCTTGATCATTTGCTGTTGGCGTGTGTACATTTGCTTGAAATCCCAAGATTCAATGATTTGCGTCTCAGAGTATGTGAAGAATAAAGATAAATATCTCAATGAAGCAACCTAAGAATAAATTTGCTTCTCTTCCACTCTTTCACAACAACAGGATCACATCCTCGGCTGCTTCTCTCTACTCTGCCTCTATATTTTTACATCTCTATAAAGCCCAAGAACTACAAATCAAATCACATGAAGCCGTTTTCTATTTCTTTGAGGACTGTACCATGAATCAAAATGCTAGTAAACGTATTAAATTTTCTGATTTCAGCAAAAAAGAAAACGAATAGCAGCTTCATTCATTATAATTCAATATTTTAAAAGACATTATAAAGTGCTGCCAAGTCACACAACACTTACCTTCCTGGTTAGAGGTCAAATCTGTTTATACTAATTCAAATAAGTCTCTATTATTTGACTTTTATAAATTAATTTTACGATTAATATTTGTTCACATAATAATCTGTTTTAAATGGAATTTAGGATCCATATTATAATGAGTTTTTCTTTATAAAACGTATTTAGACTATGGAACACATCTTTGGAATCTGTCAACAAGTTTTAATATAGTGTAAGGGTGAATTATTAAGTTTTAATATATTAAAGACTAATTTGTAAATATTTAGTACATGTTCAGGTTAGAATATTAAAATGATTATTTACTAAAATATTTCAAATTTTATTAAATTCTACAATTTTAAAAGTAGTAATAAAATGCTTAAATTTTTATTTTTTTGCAAAAATAGTCTGCCATTAAACCTTCTATAAATACCACTAATGTGGCTTGCTAATACATTTTTCACATAGGAAAATTATTTTGATAAAAATCAAAATGATTAATTAAAAAGGAAACAAAAAAGAACTTACTATGTTACTTTACCTACTCATATTTCTCTTTTTTTGTTTCTCTCGCATCAACCCAAGCTTTATTTCTCCTATTTGTTTCTTGAGTGGATAATATGTGATGATTTAGAGTTGACTTAGAGTCAGACTTAAATCACCCCACCTGGTACCTCCTTTGACTATTACTTTCTTTTCTTTCTTCTTTCTATCTTTCCTTCCAAACTATCTAAACATAACTTACCTTCCAATGCCGCTGGAATGATGGGGGTTCTTTTTCCCTAGCTTTTTGTTGTTGTCTCCTATTTTATGGCTAGGATGATGGCAGTCCCATTTATGACTTTTATTTCTTTTTCATACTATTAACATTGTTGAATTTTGATGTTTTTCTTTGTCTTAGATTACTAATGAGATGATAATTAGACTCATCTGTAGAGAAAAAAGCTTCACTATATGGATGTTGGTGGTTAAGATAGGGTATGTAATGCTAATGTTATTCCAATTTGTAATAGGCTTTGAAATATTAATGTTATAGCATGCATGCCTACATAATGAGGTCCAAGTTGTTGTACCATATTTGTACTATATCTTAATGGTTGCTAAATGTGCTTGTACACAGTCATGTTCTAACTATTTGCCTCCATTAGTATTAGACAGATTCCTTATAGCCAAATTGTTATTCAAGCTTTCCAGAATGATGAAGGTTATCCTTATTACAATATACATCTTCTTTTTAGTTTAGTTTTTACCTCATTTACTTATTAGCACATTACACTATCATAAACTATATTGTAGACCTTATATCTCATCTATTCATCTTTATCTTGACAACGTTAATAGAAGCTATTTTTGGTAAGGCTTACAAGGACATCAATACATGGGAGTATGCTTTAGCATTTATGCATGGTAAACTTAGTGGCAATTCTTCTTTGTATTTTAGTTTCTTTATGGTTATTGTTGTACTTAAGGACATTTTTTACTAGTTAATATTAAAACATCAACATATAATGTGTTCATAAGCTATATTTCAAAAACTACCTTATATATCTATCTTTTCCTTTATAGAGGAGAGGCTATTCATGTTTTCACATGTATATAATTTAGATAAGTATGTACAAGTATGCTTTTGCATTTATGCATTGGTTAACTTAATTGTGCTTTAGATGTTGTTGCATATCTAGTTATCAATACATTCCATTAGCGACATTATTAGAGAGACTATTATGATCATGTTGTATAATCTAGATTGGAATATTAAATAGTATCCCATATTGGAATAGTTCAAGTCTTCTACACTTATAAAACTTGATTTGCTTTCTATTCAATTGAAGTGTTTCTTTTATTTTGTGGTGATCGTACAATGATGTTATGTTATTAAGTACTCTAAGCTTCTATTGACTAATATAGTCATACAATGATATTGTAATGGGATTAAAAACAAATACAAGTAGAAATAAAGTATATGTAGCAACGCCCCTCTATCTTAGGCTACATACTGGGACGCCCTGCGGACATTTCAATATATAATCTACGATAATGGTGCACTACGTTAAATCACAACATTTACTTAGGACGACATCATCTATCTTTATTCTCTTATAAGACATCATCAAGAAAGACAAAATATTTTAACAACAAATTTTCCCATTTTATTACATAAAACCAAATGTTATACAATGTATCTTTCAAACATCCATACATGTACATCATCATAGCCTAATAGAAAATGTGCTACATGAAAGAGGAAATACACAAAATCTATCTAATCTGTCCAAAACCCAGCTGACCGACCTTTGATCCATTTATTCTTTTTCCCAAAAGTATACGTTTACATTGTTTGTAGCGTCCCTCAGTAGCTAAAGTCATCCCTCGGTCCTAAAAAGTCAACATTGCAATTTTAGTGAGTTTTGCAAACTCAATGAGGTAACCATTATCAACGGTTCACTCAATTCATGCAACACATTATACATATAACATATATTTCACACCTTCGCATTTTTCATAAATGAACACATATCACATTCTCACTTAAGGGTAGACAAATTTAGCATTTCAATCAATCAACATACTTATTAAAATGCATATGAAATGCTCATGTGTAACATCCCATCACCGATGGGAAGGACAAAATGGTAAATTGGAATGGGTTATGAATGTGTAAATGTATCTCAGCGTGGTCATGCCTAGTATGGCCTCCATATATGCATAAAGTGTAATTTTCGTAAATGCACATGATTGTACATGCATTCATGACATTTCCCGACATATGTGTTTATTGTGAAAAATGTGTTATTTGTGTTTGAAAAATAAATTGGAGTGGATTTTTGTGCGTTTTCTATTTTTGTGGACTTTTAGAAATTTTTCTGGAAATTTTTCGGGATACCATTCCGGACCGAAAAAATTGACAAGTGACAGACTGATTGGATTTCTGGTACTGAAAATGATGATCCAATGGCACTGGAACATTAGAGGCATGATTTTAGGTTTTATCATTTTGAGCCATTAGAATTTTGAGAAGAAATTGGACTAGAAATTTAATTGAATTGGAAAGAAGCTAGGTGAACATTTTAGAGTGTGACATGTGGCAAGTGACACATGTCACTTGCCTAACATGTCACCATGAATATTTGTTAAATAAAAACCCACCCTTTCTTATGGTCTTCCATGAAGCTTCTTTTACTATAAAGCTATTGGTGTTTAATTCATTCTGGGTAACTCTCTTCTCCTCCTCCATCTTCGTAGCCTCCTCCATCTCCTCTTGTTCATCGATTTTTCTCCTTCTTTTTAGCTAGAATTGCTACTCTTCTTCACCTAAACCAAGGCTCTTCTTTGTTAATTGCTTGCCCCTCCTTTATTGCACACATAAAGCAAAACCTAGGCCTTGTGTTGGTGAATGTCGTGGGTATGCAAAGTGGAGTAGGAAAGTTGGCGAGTTGGTGAAACTTGGAAGATTGAAGCTTTGAAGCTTGTTTAGGTAAGAATTTTGTTTTGTGTCCTTTAATTAGTAGGTATAAGCATGTATTGTGCTTGTTGGTGCATTAATTTCATAAAGCTTATGGTTTAATTGCATGGGTAGGTTGCTTCTTTGATTGGTTTATGATTGGTAAAAGATGAATTATCAACATGTTTTGGATTGGTTTTGTGATGCTAGATGAGTGGAAATTTAGGGAAGAAAATTGTGTATGTTGTGTGCTGCCAAATTGTGCTTTATTACTCAAGTAAGTGTCTTGATGAATTTGTGGCTGATCTCTTGACTAAATGGGATGTTTATTGATGTGTCATTGATGTTTACATGAAAGGAGTAGGAATTAGTATGAAATCTGGAAAATGAAACTTGTGCATGTTTCAGGTATTTGTTTATAACTTTTGATGTGGTTATGCTATTGAGTTGAGGTTTCCTTGAGAAGTATGGCTAGAATTTCTATGAAGGAAGTTCTGCCCAATTGTGGCTTGAAGAGCTTTGAATTTGGCTCGGAAGTTGAGATGTGTGTGCTGGATGAACAGTATCTGGATTTTGGTTCCATTATTGAAGACCTGAAACTTTGAGAATTTTTCTAGGATAAAGGAGACAGATTTTGTGAAATTGGTATAAATGAAAGTTGAAGATTTACGTGTTATCTTTCTAATGCCATTGAGTATGATATTTTTCGATGTGTAGATCATAAGTTATGGTCTGATAATGCTCAGGTGGTAATTCAGTCCAAAATGTGTTTTGGTGTGCAATTGCTCTAAGGACATAGATTTTGTGCTTCTTGTGTTCTGATATTTATTTGGGACCATAAAGGGTGAAATTGGCTCAAATGACATTCTGGAAAGTTGTAGAGGATTGATGTAGCTTTCTAATGAGGTATTTTATGCAAATTTTGGATGTAAGGATTGTTAGATATACAATTGTAAAATTTTGTTAAGGGTTAGGTTAAACACTGATTTCATAAACCCTAACAGGACAGCCACATTCATGAGAGGATTCGACCTAGTTTGAATTGGAATTTGCTGTGAGGTCCTTCTTGAGAATTGTAGTATATTGTCTATGCTTTTTATTGCTATATGGTATGTAAATTTTTGCTAAGGGGATTTGGAGTTATGAATTTTGAAAGATAGGGTTTCAGTTGAGAATAAATTGGGTAGGCTGAAACTTTGTTTGAGAATTTGATCTAGTTAGAGATGGAATTGGCTTCTATGTGGATGTAGCATTTATTTTGTTATTTTTAGTGATATAAAATTTGGAATTTTTGGTTAAGGGGATGAAAAGTTATGATTTTTGGAAATTCTGATGCTGTTTAGTATGAAGCTGATCGATCAGTCACTTTGAGGAACTTTTTGACCTTTTTAGAGACCGAAATTGTTGTTAAGTCCTTCACAAAAATCGTATATTGGTCTTTTATCTTTCCAACGGTACTAAGTTTGTAAAATTTAGAGTTCGGAGCCAAAAGATATGAAGGTTAGAAGTTAGGAGGTTAGGATCGCGAGCGATCGACCGCGCGCCCGCGAGCGATCGAGCACCTGCGAGCAATCGATCCCCCGCACGCGCCCGCTCGAGTGAGCGTAGCACTTGGCCGCTCGCCCGATCAGGCGAGCAGGAGCCCCCACGCTCCTCGATCGGCCCGCGGGGTCGATTTTCGACCGACCGACCTCCCTTCCTTCTTTTGGCCATAACTTTTTTGTCCGACCTCCGATCGACTTGATTTTTGAAGCGTTGGATTCCTAAGACATTTTTCTATCTTTTCATACTAAATAGATCAGTTTTGACATTAAATGGAGAAAGATCAACACCATTAAATTGAGCTAACTAGTAAAAGTCTAAACATCGTTCGGTATTTTGGAGATATCTTGAGCCATAGAGCTTGGATCGATCTGATTCTTCTTGCAAATTAAACTAGAGACATGGATATACAATTTATCTGAAGGAGACAATTGACAATTTAGCCTCTAAAACTTTCAATTTCTGGATGGAAGTTAGGTGTAGTGTTTAGTCTCGGTTTTGTAATGGTCTGAATAGACGTCAGTATTTTGTAGATATCTTAAGCTATAGAGCTTGGATCGATCTGATTCTTATTGAAAATTAAACTAGAGACATAGATATACAATTGTTATGAAGAGGTCGGATTTCAATTTAGCCCCTAAGATGTTCATTTTCTAGAGTGAGGTTTCATATAGTGTGTTAGATTGAATGTGTTTTGGGAATATCTTTTCCGTCCGACATCCGATTGACCTGATTCTCGAGGCATCGAATTCGTGCTATATTTAATTTCATTTATTTGTGAAATGGGAAATTTTTAGAGCCAAAATTGACGGGTATTGGTTAGGTTGAAGTACGGGGATTGGGTAATAATTTTTCAGATCCATGTTTCATTTATAATTGGACCTATAGAGGTCCGAATTGAGTGATTTTAGTGTCAATGAGTTTCTAATGTATAGAGGAAATTGTTGTGACGGGAATTTGTGCAATAGTTCCCGGAATGTCACGAACATGTATTGTACACATCTAAATTTCTACATGTACATTATTGAATCTTTCTGATTGTGTATTCGGTAATGTGTGATTATTGTGATTGTTATAGAAGCACAGTTGGAACGTCATCCCACTGACGTTGCCGAGACTTTCCGGAATTAGCTCGGAAGCAAAGGTGAGTAACCTAGATAGTTTCTCGATTATTAATTGTTTATATTTTGCACTTATAACACTGTGAAGAATAATGGTGGGCTTTGCGTTTGTTTATGCCTGGATTCCGGACCGAAGGTGTCTGATGGATTGGAAGATTATGACATAGAAGTGTGATTTGTCTGAGAATTTAGAGACCTCCGTGTTTCCAATGCGATAAATTGTGATTGTGATTTTCATGTGAATAAATGTGAAATAATTGTTTGAATGTGATAATTTGGGTTTGATTGTGATGCAATATTGCTCAATTACAACATATGCATGAATGCATGATCAGTTAATGATAGTTATGACGGGAGCAGTCACCGAGAGCTATAAGCTCAACGTTTATATTTGGGTCTCGAGCCCCACAGTGATTCAGAGCCTGAGGCTCAACGATTATGTTGGACCCCGTTTTCAGAATCCAACTCAAACTAAAATCATAACACTTACTAACCTGTTTTGATACCGCAAATGCTAGGCCCCATTTTTGGAACCTATCCTCGGTACAAAAATACCATCATACTGAAGCGTGGTTCGCTGAAATCTTTTCTTGCTTTGCTACCAAACATGATGAGCCCCGAACTCGGAGTTTGACCATTGAACCAAAAACGTTGGCGTACAACATAGAAATCGCGAAGCTTACAATCTCATTTCACTTCTACATTCCTTTTTTCATAACACATCTCATTGTGGTATATAAATACATATGCATAACCAAAATTTACAATCCAAAAATCATATCATAACCATAACTCCCTCAAGTAAACTAAATTCTCACTCAATCCGGTCCAAATACACAAATGCGTACTTCCACTGGTTATCAGCCATACATAATTCATTTACATCAAAGAATAGAATTTACAAGTTCTCCTGGCATACCAAGCCATAATAGAATTTCCGAATATACAAAATATACTGATTCCAAAATTTCCAATACCAATTTAACTTAGAACAATACAATAAGCACACATATAAATCGAAACCTTCACTTCCCTTCACCCGATCTTCTTCTCATCACCTGTGGATGGGAATGAAGGGGGGTGAGCTTATAGCTCGTGGGTAATAGGTTTATAACGAAGAACAAGCAAAACCGTTGAAAAAGTTCATTTGTTATACGAAAATCATAATAAGTTCATAAAACGCTTTGCTCCCAAATTCTCAGTCAAATCCGAAATTCCGAGTCAAACTCGTAGTTGAAAAGTGTAATTGCATAGTAAAAAATGTTATCACATCAACACAACATGTTCATTCAATCATCAATATAAAATGCTCAATTTATGCACATTCTTGACAATTCATAGATGCAATGCACAAACAAACGGCTCGAGAGTACCGTAAAACGATCCGGATAAATCGAAGTTTATTCCGTAAATAAAACGAGTCCGATTTCTCAAGGATCTCGTGGCCTCAAGCGGGCAACCGGGAGAAGGCTATATGTCGACGTGCACGTGACTTCATCCGTTACTCTCTCACCCAAACAAAGCACATAACAATTCACTTTATGCTTAAGCATTGTATCAAAGCTTTCATACTTTTCATTCTCTTTTCTTTCTTTTTCGAATATACAAAGTGCCATGAATTTTTCCCAGGCATGACATAAAATGTTCAATGCATTTTCATCTTTATTTTGAAATTCATCAGAAAAGTTCATATGCTGAAACATGTAGAAACTTTGTAAATCATTCAATAGAAATAAAACAATATTTATAAAGTAATTGAAATCATTCTTGATTTGGGAGAAAACTTTAGTGGCTCATTACTAAATCATAAACATGAAACCCACCTGAAATCCTTGCTCAGATACATGCTTCAAAGATACCTCTCATCTTGATCCTCTTGTTTTCCTTGATTCCCTTTATCAAATGCAAAATTCCTATTCAAATAGGAATACAAATTAGAGACCCAAAAATCGTACATTCACTAAGATAAATTTTAAACAAACCCAAACTCTGCCAAAGTCCAAATATTCGGGTCACCTTTCCCATAAAAGTTCTCATTGTCTTACATGTCTATTGACTTAAAAAACATTCAATTTGGTTCAAAAACACGAAAGTTATACCCCAAACAAGTTGAGACTATCCTTATGCTGAAACAAGAATCTATACCCAACTTCTGACTAAACTTTAAGATTTTTATAGTCTGAATTTCAATCTCATTGCTTCATAAAACTTGTAGCCCTCTATCTCTAGTTCACAACGAATTTGAAATCACCTCAATTGGACATCTACATCAAAAGATATGCCCAAAAAATATCAAAATTCATCTTTGCTGGAAGCTGGGGGCTCGTCGCGGCGAAGCTCCGTTCGTCGCGGCGAACGCCCATGCTTGCCGCGGCGTGCACCATTTTCTCGCACGTCGCGGCGAACCCTTCCCTGCTCGTCGCGACGAATTTAATTATTACACGTCGCGACGAACTCACACATCGCGGCGTGTTCATACGCACGTCGCGACGTGCGGGCCTAGAGAATGACTTCGAAACCCGATTTCTAGCATTTTCCAACTTCAATCCTTTCCTTTTTCCAATTACAATACAGCTAAACCTTATATCAAGTCCTACATTACATTTCTAACCCATTAACAACTTCAAAATCTGCACAGAATCATCAACCCAAAGAAATCTAACCATTTTTTCCTTAAAACCCTAAACCACCGATTCTAACACCTTCAATCCATCTTAGGGTTTAATCTAACCATAACAAGATTAAAAGAAGCTAAACTTACCAGGAAAGGCTTCGAATTTGTCGGAAATCACAAAGATCGAAAACTTCATTTCCTCTTCTCTTCTTCCTCTTTCACGGTTTCTTCTCTTCTCTTTTTCTCCTTCTTTTCCTTCTTTCTTCTAACTCTTTCTTTTAATTCCACTTCATTGTCAAATGTCCATTTTACCCCTTTCAATTAAGCCTTAAGCCTTATAACCTTAAGTGTTATGACCAAAATGCCCTTATGAAATTTACCCCTTTTAATACAACCAAACCATATAATAAATTTCACCAACATTTACAAAGCAAGTAGGTCCAAAATTTTATCCATCAAACCTCATAATTTATTTAAATCATGCTTAATTCAATACGAAAAATTCAGGGGCCAACAACTCTCCCCCTTTTAAAAAGAATTTCGTCCTCGAAATTCTTATCTGATTGATCAGGAATGCAGGAATCCGTTTCTGCATTTCTCATTAAACTTCATCACTCTAATACTTTCTTCCATATGACCGTGGACAACAGACTCACTCGGTCTTTCAACCCCTTATTCGACCATTTACTGAATTAACTAGTTCCTTATTATTCTTCAGGGCACTTACAATTTTCCCACTTTCTCTGTCGATAAAACCAATACCATATCATATAAGTATTTCCTTAACATACTCACGTACATCACGTTTAGAATCCAAGATATCCCTCTTTTTTTTAGCAGCACGAACTCATAGTGATGTCTTAAGAACCAATTCATAACAAGCTTAACAAATCCTTTGTCCTAACTTGAGCATACCTTGTACCCCATGTAAGCACACACCCTTTAAGGTGATAGCCTTAGAGACCAAACATCGTTCACTTGATAATTCACATCACTTTAGTATCAGCACATTAACCTCTTATGTCTATCTCATTGTATTCCATGTCCTTGGCACAGATCTGCCTAATTCACCCATCTTTCTGGAATCACTTAATCTTGTCTGTCCATAACGTCTCCAATTCTAGCCCCCAATGACCATTAGGCCTTACTCATCACAATACAAAATTCTATTAGAATTATGATGACAACGATTGTGATGCTTAACGTCAAATAGAACCGTACATTGGTCTCATATTCTCATGAACTCCATACTATAGACTTCAAACATATCGCCGACAGTTAAGACCGTCGACAATTTAAACTCTCCGTCACTTAACATATTTCTTCTAGAACGTATAACCTAAATCACCCTTTGTACTTTTCTGACAATCTCTTTGCTCAATCATCTTTACCGGTACACATACTTTTTATCTCAATCACCCAGTATCATTTTCCTACTCGAGCTTAAACTTCACTTTCATTTTCGCTTTCGTGGAAGGGTTCATAATTTTTGAATCCTTAATTTGAGCTTTATTCATGTGAAATTGATCTTATCCTTTTCAGTAACTGATGGTACTCCATTTGCCACTCTTTATTGCACTAGATCTGATAACCTCTATATCTGAATTCATACTCCACTGCTATCGAATTCTCTATTCAACGCATCTGATCACAACACTAGCTTTACCATTTTTTTACTCATTTGCACAACATAATCTTCCTGTAACTCCGTTCCTTTCCAATCCTTTCAACTCAATAAGTACCTTAATCTCATGATCTGTACATATAATGTCTCCAACTTTTCGGCAATCATTACAGTAGCAAATTTCAATTCATGTATCAAATATCATCCTATGAGGTTTCAATTGTCTCCATGTACACGAATTCACTTCATTTTACTGCGTGGGATCTTATCCCGATCTCTCATGCAACACCATTGCATACTACTGAATTCCCAATTCGAAATGATATAATTAATATCGGTGTTATCATTCCTCAAAATTTTCCTTACCTTCGTCCCTCATATAATTTACTCATTTTCCTCAAGTAGTCAAATCATCAAACTTCGCTTGGATCACTTTACTCTTCATTCTATAGTATTGTCCAGGAACTCCATATGTCCACAACTGGTCCTGGTAATTCCTCCATTAACTGATTCCTCAATGAGGAAGTCTTACCTCTTGTTATTTTCCAATTCCCAATTGTCTTACCTTTCTTGACTGATTTTCTCCATTCTTTAGATTTCCTCATAATTCACATTGACGTATTCTGATGTTTGCTCATTTATATTCGTTCCTCTACACACTTTAGTTTATTTGCAATCTTAGTGTCTTGTGCTTGTCACACCTTTATTGGATAAAATTGCATTTCCCGAACATACTAACCCAGAACATAACGTGAACCGATATACTTCTCATATTGGCAATCCTTTACATCAAATCAAAAATACATACATTCTCTCCATTAGAGCAAGGAAACTAATACTTACTTTCGAGTCATGACATACTCCTCTTTTTGATCAGTTCTTTCAGTGATCATTCTTCATATAAACTATCTGATCTGCTTAATCTACCTTAGTGAAATTCTGCTTCGAAAGAGAGTTTCTTGCTACTATCACATATACTATTCGTACAAAGCTTTATCAATCACTTGCTATTATCATCACATCATCAGCTACTTTTAATCCCTCGAGAAGATCAATTTCTCTCATCCTCATACGGTGATAATGTTCAAGTCACTCAAAACTCAAAGGAGTAACGAACATACTTGCTATCGCATATGCTTGGCTGAGTATCGTCAAATTCATGCCATTCTGTCCACAGATTTACTCCTTAAAATCACCAATTCATATCTTACACAATTGATACCTTGATTGCCATTGATCGCCATTGATCTTGACAACAGCTCGCCCTTATCAAACATACTAACACAAATTTTATGCTAGTTTTTCCAGAAGTCACCGTTCTCACGCTATATCATTTCATCATGGGTCCATTACCATATTGAATGCGTAGGACTCACTTCCTTGCCTTACCGAAGCTTCATCATTTTCTGGGGCTACCGATTCATCAGTACTCTCCTCTCTTGTCGGAGAGTCGGGTGCAACTGATCTTTTCAAAACTTCTCGCGTCCTTCTACGAGGCGGAGTTCTTCATTCTTTTTCTTAATCTCATTTATGCATAAGATGAGAGCTTATACGCATTTGCATCTTATATGCATTTGCGATTTTCCCCATGCTCATTTCATTCGTCTCATACAAGGTCATTTATGCCTATTTCATTTCCCTTTCTCTATGTCCTCACTTCTATCTCATTTTCCAATTATTCTTTATTTCATCTTCTACATATACATCCTCAATCAATTCGAAATTATCGGTGCATAATCACAATGACATTCTGACCTCAAATCCACTAATCTATTCTTACCGAGGATCAACACTTTTGTCGTATAATCAAATAACCACTTCGGTTCCAATTTCCTCATCGTAAGATCATAACAAAGTTATGTTTCCATTGCACTCTACTTGTACACTCTACTCTCATCATGTATACAAACAATCCATGGTAATACACTCGTATCGTATCTATAACACTTTCGAACAGTACAATATTGCCTTCATGTTCAATCCTCCAATACAATTGCCTTGAATCGTTATTTGTTCCGTTTACCCATCCTCTATTTCTCCTTCCTAATTATCCACAACTTTCCTTTTTCTCAGATCGAGACAAATGGACCAATCATCATTTCAAATTCAACCTATTGATCTTCCATACATATATTTCTATTCTTTATCTCATCTTTCTAACTTTTTCTCTCACACATAGAGTTTCATCATTACAATCCCAATTCATCACAATATTCACAGCTCAATTTCCTTAACACATTACTACAATCAATCAAAATTCTTGTCAATCTAAGTCAAACAATCACATTGGTTCCTCAAATTCTAACACCTCAAAATCCTAACAGTTACTTATGCGTGTAACCTATACACATACGCCCATGCAAGATCATAATGCTGGGCTCTGATACCACAAATGTTGGACCCCGTTTCCAGAATCCAACTCAAACTAAAACCATAACACTTACTAACCTGCTTTGATACCGCAAATGCTAGGCCCCGTTTTCGGAACCTATCCTCGATACAAAAATACCATCATACTGAA
The DNA here is from genome assembly GCA_029891385.1 of Erythroxylum novogranatense. Lineage (NCBI taxonomy): Eukaryota > Viridiplantae > Streptophyta > Magnoliopsida > Malpighiales > Erythroxylaceae > Erythroxylum > Erythroxylum novogranatense. The sequence goes on along the minus strand of CM057229.1, from coordinate 45,359,312 downwards.
GCGTGGTTCGCTGAAATCTTTTCTTGCTCTGCTACCAAACATGATGAGCCCCGAACTCGGAGTTTGACCATTGAACCAAAAACGTTGGCGTACAACACAGAAATCGTGAAGCTTACAATCTCATTTCACTTCTACATTCCTTTTTTCATAACACATCTCGTTGTGGTATATAAATACATATGCATAACCAAAATTCACAATCCAAAAATCATATCATAACCATAACTCCCTCAAGTAAACTAAATTCTCACTCAATCCGGTCCGAATACACAAATGCGTACTTCCACTGGTTATCATCCATACATAATTCATTTACATCAAAGAATAGAATTTACAAGTTCTCCTGGCATACCAAGCCACAACACAATTTCCGAATATACAAAATATACCGATTCCAAAATTTCCAATACCAATTTAACTTAGAACAATACAATAAGCACACATATAAATCGAAACCTTCACTTCCCTTCACCCGATCTTCTTCTCATCACCTGTGGATGGGAATGAAGGGGGGTGAGCTTATAGCTCGTGGGTAACAAGTTTATAAAGAAGAACAATCAAAACTGTTGAAAAAGTTGCATAGTGAAAAATGTTATCACATCAACACAACATGTTCATTCAATCATCAATATAAAATGCTCAATTTATGCACATTCTTGACAATTCATAGATGCAATGCACAAACAAACAGCTCGAGAGTACCGTAAAACGATCCGGATAAACCGAAGTTTATTCCGTAAACAAAACGAGTCCGATTTCTCAAGGATCTCGTGGCCTCAAGCGGGCAGCCGGGAGAAGGCTATATGTCGACGTGCACGTGACTCTATCCGTTACTCTCTCACCCAAACAAAACACATAACAATTCACCTTATGCTTAGCATTGTATCAAAGCTTTCATACTTTTCATTCTCTTTTCTTTCTTTTTCGAATATACAAAGTGCCATGAATTTTCCCAGGCATGACATAAAATGTTCAATGCATTTTCATCTTTATTTTGAAATTCATCAGAAAAGTTCATATGCTGAAACATGTAGAAACTTTGTAAATCATTCAATAGAAATAAAACGATATTTATAAAGTAATTGAAATCATTCTTGATTTGGGAGAAAACTTTAGTGGCTCATTACTAAATCATAAACATGAAACCCACCTGAAATCCTTGCTCGGATACATGCTTCAAAGATACCTCTCATCTTGATCCTCTTGTTTTCCTTAATTCCCTTTATCAAATGCAAAATTCCTATTCAAATAGGAATACAAATTAGAGACCCAAAAATCGTACATTCACTAAGATAAATTCTAAAGAAACCCAAACTCTGCCAAAGTCCAAATATTCGGGTCACCTTTCCCATAAAAATTCTCATTGTCTTACATGTCTATTGACTTCAAAAACATTCAATTTGGTTCAAAAACCCGAAAGTTATACCCCAAACAAGTTGAGACTATCCTTATGCTGAAACAAGAATCTATACCCAACTTTTGACTAAACTTTAAGATTTTTATAGTCTGAATTTCAATCTCATTGCTTCATAAAACTTGTAGCCCTCTATCTCTAGTTCACAACAAATCTGAAATCACCTCAATTGGACATCTACATCAAAAGATATTCCCAAAAATATCAAAATTTATCTTTGTTGGAAGCTGGGGGCTCGTCGCGCCGAAGCCCCGTTCGTCGCGACGAACGCCCGTGCTCGCCGCGGCGTGCACCATTTTCTCGCACGTCGCGGTGTGCTCCTTCTCGACGTCGCGACGAACCCTTCCCCGCTCGTCGCAACGAATTTAATTATTACACGTCGCGACGAACTCGCACGTCGCGACGTGCGGGCCTGGAGAACGACTCCGAAACCCGATTTCCAGCATTTTCCAACTTCAATCCTTTCCCTTTTCCAATTACAACACATCTAAACCTTAGATCAAGTCCTACACTACATTTCTAACCCATTATCAACTTCAAAACCTGCACAGAATCATCAACCCAAAGAAATCTAACCATTTTTCCCTTAAAACCGTAAACCACCGATTCTAACACATTCAATCCATCTTAGGGTTTAATCTAATCATAACAAGATTAAAAGAAGCTAAACTTACCAGGAAAGGCTTCGAATTTGTCGGAAATCACAAAGATCGAAAACTTCATTTCCTCTTCTCTTCTTCCTCTTTCACGGTTTCTTCTCTTCTCTTCTTCTCCTTCTTTTCCTTCTTTCTTCTAACTCTTTCTTTTAATTCCACTTCATTGTCAAATGTCCATTTTACCCCTTTCAATTAAGCCTTAAGCCTTATAACCTTAAGTGTCATGACCAAAATGCCCTTATGAAATTTACCCCTTTTAATACAACCAAACCATATAATAAATTTCACCAACATTTACAAAGCAAGTAGGTCCAAAATTTTATCCATCAAACCTCATAATTTATTTAAATCATGCTTAATTCAATATGAAAAATTCAGAGGCCAACAGATTAATGTGCCCATATTGGGACAGTTTAGAGCCTCAGGCTCAACGAACCCATGTTGGGACAGTTCAGGCGCTCGGTCACAACACCGAACTAAATTAGAAAAGTGTCACATGCGTACGTCATTTGCATGTAAGTTTTAATCTCTTTGATTAAGTGAAAGGCTAATTGCCTTATGCTATTGTGGTAACAATCATGTGGTACTTCTGAATGTGATTTATGAAACAAATGTATTATGCTTTAGAGTTGTATGAACTCAATTGGTTATGGATGACAAATAGAATGAAATATATTAAATTGACTATGTTCACATGAAATTGTGCAATGTGATTAAATAGGCAACAATGTAACTATGTGTTATGAGAAACGATGTGTTGAAAGAATTGAGTGAACCATCGATGATGGTTCCTCACTAAGTTCGCAAAACTCACCCAAAATTTGCAATTATTTTTCAGGACCCAGAAGAATACCCCGTTAGGCAATGGGCGTATAACAATCGCATACGAGTGAGAAGGGAGGTCGGGATCAGTTCGCGTCTGCATTAGGTTTTAATAAAAATTGTACTTTCTGAATTTTTGAAAAAAATGATTATGCATGTTGTAAAGTCAACCAACTGAATGAAATTGTATTTACCAAAGGGCCCCGTGGTCATTGAACTCACTGATGATTATTTATGTAAATTGTTTTCCGCATAATATGTAGAGTATGTGTTTGTTTTAAAAAAAATTATACTGAGTTTTGACTGGGTGATGTAGCACGTCACCCTCACAGGGCACGGACTCGGATATCACCATCGATGTCGGGTTCGGGTCATGCGGGAGTCGGGTGTTACATCATGTGACTCTTTTCTAGTTGTTATGTTGTTATGACTGAGTGCTTAATTGTCTCGTATCTATTGTGGATATCGGGCTCATTCATACTGTCCCTTATCCATTGGGGATATAGGGCTCATTTTACATAATGAGCCTTTATCTTTTAATCACATTTGAAGCTTTAAACAAGATTTCAGTTGCTACTCAGGTCATAACTCTCATTATCTGATCGTGCATTCATGTATGGAATGCGTCTCTCATAATCAATCATATCAAGAAACACTTAGTTCTTCACATTCACATATACGTAGCACTTCAATATCACATTCATATGTCAAATCTCAGATGTACATTGTCCGACATCAACATAGTCCATCACAATCATCTTATCATTCAAAACACAATTCAAAGCAAATAGTAATTGAGAGAAACCGTTTAGGTTATTCACAAGTTTCTCCCGAAGCTATTGCCTGGAAGTTCCAGCAACGTCTAGATGTTGACGTTCCATTTACTCCTTTATACCAAGCAATACACATACATCACAATTTGCACAATTATAAGTATTTAATAATGCACATGTATGTAAATGAAATATGCACAATGCATGTTCATGACAATCCTGAGTATCACTCTTTCATTCTCATCATGTAAACATTCATATATTAAAAATCACCTAAGTATAATTTGCACTTAGGCTTATACCTCAATAAAACCATTAAAATCATAATTTATAACTCATCAGATTTTTCCAAAAACTAACTTTTGGGTCTACTATTCTTGATCATTTAGACAAATGTAAATGAAGAAATTTGACAATACTCTCTTCTAGAAAAGTGTTATACTATCTCTTAAGTTTCTAATGATACCAAGATCGTTCAATTTGGTTTAATAATATGAAAGTTATACCCCACAAATTTTCAAATCGTTCTTATACTGAAATAATGTCATATACTTAATTTCCATTTAGAAATTGAAATCCTTAGAGACTGAATTTCAACTCTATTCATTAGGCAATTTGTACCCTATGTCTCCAGTTTACTCTAGATTAAAAATTATTTCATTTGGATGACTACAGAACAAGATATTGTCAAAATACCAAAACTTGCTCAATGAAATCTTTCTGGTTATCATATTCTAGCACAGTAAACATTTTCACCTTAAATTCATTAACCCAACTAAATTTAAGTCATGGCTGTGCAACATTAGTGCATGGTTGTGCATTACAAAATATGTGAGTCATGGGCGTGCAACCATAATGCACGCTCGTGTATACCAACAAAAATAAGTCACGGTCATGCACACCCACTCGGACTAGTCCCATATTTTTCACTCATTCTCTCCAAAATGATTTCAGATGACTGAGATTTTTGGTAGAGATGTATATTACTGTGTTAAGAGTCCAATTGTTCAAGTCCCATGTCATTTAGAGGTCAAGAGAAGGAGATATAGCCAAAATACTGAAGGATGTTTAATTTTTTCCAGCCAAAGAAGTCACGATCTTGCATGAGCATGATTGTGAGTTTTCACTTAAAGTTGCGACCGTGATTCTTCTTCTCCTTCCGAGCTTGCAATTTCTTCTTCTTCTTCCTTTCTTTTCCTCTAACCAAACCAAAATCTATAACTTAAATCAACCCCATTTTCGACTTCCGTTTAACTCAAATCATTCAAAAACATATCAAAAACCAAGAATTAACATCAAACATAAAAAATTAGAAATTCTCCATGTATGCCTTTATTTTTTTTGCACTTGTTCATCTTTTTCTCTTCTCTCTCTCTATCTAACATTTATAATTTGATTCTACCCTCATTTTCTCTTCATTTTTGACTCTTATTATACTCAACATTCGTAAACAAAAATCCAAAATCCAAGTTTTCATAAAATTCATAAAAAATAGAAAAATCCATCCATGCATTGCACCATTTTCTACACTTTCTTTATTGTCAATTTCCTACATTTTCATTTTCTACATTCTCTTCAATTTCTTCTTCTAACTATCAATTAAGCAATCTTTTTCATCTCAGAACATCATCTTACAACTATTTTTTTTACTCAAAATGTATTTTTTTTGTTAATTTCTAAAAAATTTCAAAACTCATATATGCAGTGAATACACAACCATAAACAGAGCATTTACTTGTTCTTTTCTCCAAAAATTTTTGCACTTAATCATACATGTTTTCTATGATCTTTCAACTCCAAATTTATTTCTACACTATCTCATAGCATAATGATCATCAAAATAGAAAAATCAACAAATCCGCATTTTCATACTATATTCACGATGAACATAAAAAATGTCCATTTTTCTCTTATTCATGTCATGACAATAAATCACCATTTTTGTTTCATAAACCAACAAATCTAAAGGATTAACAAGATACTTATTTGATAAAACTCCAAAATCTTCAAAAACTCAAGTAACTCTAATCTTTATGCAACTCATGTATACCATTGTAGAGGTTAGCAAGTTTCAGTTTTTCTTGAGGCAAATGAAAGAAAACTGAAGTTGGGAGGAGAAATGAACAGATAAAAGCAAGGTGTGACTTAGGTGAAGATTTGATGAAAAACTCTGTGTAAAAGGAGAAGTTTGAAGAAGCTAGCTATGAAGAAGACGAAGACAAGAACAGTAACTTAGTCTTTCTAATTACAAGAAACTTGACTTGGTCTTTCAAATATAATCTAAAAATAAATCTTAAACTAGGAAAGTCACACTTGTCACTAATCCATCTTCTAAGGCATTAAACTAAGTTCTTATTAAACTAGTCTCATAATTCCCATCTTTTTATTCCAATTATTTCCAAAATTTTCAATATCATCTTCTTACAAATTCTAAAGTCATCTCTAAATTTTCAAAATCATTTTCAAAATTCTCCAATATCATTTGGTTTCTTATTTCTATTTTCCATTCATCAATTTACTCGCCAAACATAATCTTTTTTCCTAGTATAATAATATTTAACATTTTCGGAAATTATTCCTAAAATTTACCAAAATTTCAAAATCACTAAACACACCTTCCAATCAAATTTTCAATACACGTAAATCACGATTCTCAATAAAAATCTCATTTCACATAAATAAAGCAATTATACCTGAAAATTGTCAATGAATGCATGTACAATTATTTTCATGTGCAAAAATTCAATAATCACATGTATGTGCATATCATATAATGCACGAGCATGAAATGCATTTTAATCTCTCAGTAATCTCTCATATTTCCTATTCTAGCCTTGACATGAGTAACAAGATGTTACATTTTATTGCTTATGCATTTGGTATATACTCGCATGGGAAGAGTTTAAAGGTATCATTAATGCATTTATGAATGTTGTTTATTATTATTTCAACAATTTAACAAAAGATGAAATGGTATTTTCTTAATTTTGTCAAGAGTAATCATTATGTTCAATGATAAAATAATATTAATATTTTTATTGTTAGCATATTGATCGTATTTCATTTTAATTTATATGGTGATCCATATTTATATTATATATATTTTATATTAATTAGCTACTTATAATGATAAGATAAAGCTACGGTTATTAAGTGTTAAATGTATTATTGGTTAATATTTTATCACTGTAGTAATACAAAAGTAAGTATTACAATCATAGTTTTGATGATTTCATTATTATACAAATCTTTAATGAACATTCAAATTGCAAGTTTCTTGTATGTATTTAGTATTGGTAAATGAGTTGAGGGTGTTATTGTGAAAAATTATGTCAAACATCTTTTGTGCATTAAGGTAAGAGTCATGTCTACAAGATTTATTGTAGCACCCCCTTACTGCAGGGTACACACCGGGACTCCCGAAGGTTATTCCGGCACACATCCTACGATAAGGGCACACTACGTTCGATCACTACAATCACTTCATATAGCGTGGTATCATAGTTCACTTATAAAGTATCATAAGAAAATCACAATATTTTAAAAGCCAACTTTTTCCTCAATTCATTTCATAAAAACCCGATTGTCTACATTGTGACTTTCAACAATCTCCATATATACATCATCAAAACCTAATACAATAGTACTACATGAATGAGGAAACTATGTATAATCTAACTAATCTGTCCAAAAATTCCTGTTGACCGACCTCTGAGCCATGACTTCTCTTACCAATCATAATTTACACGACTGGTAGAGCCCTCAATAGCTAGGGTTGTCTCTTGGTCCTGAAAAGACAACGTTGCAATTTTGATGAGTTTTGCAAACTCAATGAGGTAACCATCATCGATGGTCTACTCAATTCATGCAACACATTAATTCACAAAACAATTATTTCACAATTTTGCATTTCATATGAGCAACACAATTTCACTAAAACATATGCAATTTGCATTTCACTCTATCAAACATAATTAATAAGATACATATGAAATGCTTATGAGACACTTTCTAATTGTTACGTTGTTGTGACTGAGTGCCTAAACTGTCCCGTATTTAATTTGGATACCGGGCTCATTAATAACTGTCCCTTATCCGATGAGGATACAAGGCACATTATATATTGAGCCTGAGGCTCTGAAACGCTAGTGAACTCGAGGCTCATTTTTTTATTCATTGAGCTTTAAGCTCTGATCATTGGATACTCTAGTCACAACTCCCACTATCTGATTATGCATTCATGAATGTAATGCATGTAACACAATCAATCACAATATAAAGCACATAGGTCTCACATTCACATTCATTCATTATTCAAGATATAATTATAAGCAGACAATAATTGAGAGAAACAGTCGAGGTTACTCACTGGTTGCTCCTGAACTATTGCCTGGAAGTTTCGGCAACGTTTGTAGGTTGACGTTCCAATTGTTTCTCTATAAAAAATAACATACACATATATCACAATTTGCACAATCATAGGTGTATTAAATAAGGCATATGTATGAAATGAATTATGTACAATGCATGCTCATGATAATCCTAGATATCACTTCATAATTTCTTTACAAAACTATACCCATACCAAAACTCATCTAAGTATAACTTATACTTAGGTTTATGCCTCACAAAACCCATTGAACTCGCAATTCATTTCTCATTGAATCACTTCAGATTTTTCCAAGACACCCATTTCGGGTCTATTGTTCATGTGCAATCAGAAGGTGAAAATGAAGTAATTTGGTCAAACTCTATTATGGAAAAGTATTCCTCTATATCTTATCTTTCCAATGACATCAAAATCATTCAATTTGGTTCAGTAATGTGAAAGTTATACTCCAAATATTTCCGTACTACTTTTATTCTGAGACAGTACCCTATATTCAAATTCCATCCAAAATTTTGAAACTCTTAGAGTCTGATTCAAAATCTTGTTTCTTCATAAAATTTGTAGCCCTATATGTCTAGTTTACTCCAAATAAAAAATTATCTCATTTGGAACTCTACAGATCAAGATATTATCAAAATACTGAAGTATATTCAGTAGAATAACACCAGTTTATATTATTTACAGGTACACTCACTGTACCCGTTCCACTTTTTCGCTCAATCTTTCTCAATTAGATTCATAGGGCTATGATTTTTGTTAGAGATGTAGAGCAATGTCTTATGAATCCAATGGTTTAAGAATCAAGTCATTTGGATGTCTAAAGGAGAAGTTATGACTAAAAGAATCCAGTCTGTTCTTGCTTCCATCTTAGTTTTTCCATCGTCTTAGTTTCCTATCGTCTTAGTTTCCTATCGTCTTAGTTTCTCATCGTCTTAGTTCCTATCATTTTACTTTCTTGCGTCTTACTTTCTTGCATCTTACTTTTCCTGCGTCTTAGTTCCTATCGTCTTAGTTTCTCATCGTCTTAGTTCCTATCATTTTACTTTCTTGCGTCTTACTTTCTTGCATCTTACTTTTCCTGCGTTTTACTTTTTGCGTCTTACTTTTCCTGTGTTTTACTTCTTGCGTCTTACTTTTTGCGCCTTACTTCTTGCGTCTTACTTTTTGGGTCTTACTTTTTACGTCTTACTTCTTACGTCTTACTTTTTGCGTCTCCACATATATTGATCATAACTTTTGACTCAGTTGTCCAAAATTTTATACTATATACCATTGGAAAGATAAAAGAAAGATATACAACTCTTAAGAGGAAACTTTGCCAAAATCTATCTAGATTAATCTAGATTTTCTCCCGAAGTCAGAACACGAAATTTACATTCAACTCCTAATGTACTGGACCCAGTTCTCACTTCGTGACAATTTTTGAGACTCTTAGAGATAGAATTGAAATTTGATGTCTTCATACAAAATATAGCCATATATCTCTAGGTTAATTCAAATTAAGAATCATCTCGTTTGGAAAACTAGAGAAAACGTTATGGCTAAAAAACTGAAACATATTTAGTGAACATTTTCCAGATTTTTAAACTTTCAATATTCTACATCCAACTCATCTTCTACCTAAATTATCTCTTCTATTAAATTTCCTCATCATTATCTACCCAATTAAATCAATATATCCATCACAAAAAAATCATGGTCTATAATTGATCCTTAACCCAAAAATAGGGTATCAAATATGTACCCATTCATCTTAAATTTCTGCACTCACCCTCACTCCATAATGCAACATCTAACTTCCAAAACATCTTTATAACACATTATTCATCATTAATGATCATTCACAATGATACAACATGACATTTACAAAGATATTTCATCCCCATACAAAATCAAGTCCTCAATCCTACATTTCTCATTATTCGAGTTTCATTTTAACAATACCCATAACATTTAAAGCATAACTTACGTGGTTTCACTTCAAATTCTTCCAAACAATGCTAGCTCTAACTCCCAAGCATCACTTGTTCATCAACTCGAAGGAGATAAAGATAGGTTTTCTTAGGGTGGAAGACACAAATAGCAAAGTGGCTTGGTGCAGGAAGGAAAAACAGAGAAATCTCTTAGGAGATGTTTGATGGAAAATACTGTGTATGGAAAGAAAACTTGAAGAAGATGACGATGAAGAATGAACTTAGACATATTACTTAACCTATCAACTCTCAAAGAACAATAGTCTACTTCTAGCAAAAGTACACAGCCTAAGAGATATTCATCACTTCCCTCACATTAAGCTCTAACTTAGTTTCTTTTGAAGCTAACTCCCTTAACTTTCATCTTTATAATTCAACTATCTCCAAATCTTCTTTTGATTTCTTTTTCCTATTTCCCATAATTTTCCAAAAAAATTATTCCTAAATTCACTAAAATTTTCAAAATTCTCCAAAAATTTCACATCAACAATTACACTCTCCAAAATCATTTTTCAACATATATAACCACAATTTTCTATATAAATAAATTTAAAATTCTCAAAACTCCTAGAAATCACAACACAATCTAATTATACCTGAAATTATTCATGAATGCATGTACAATTATGTTCATGTGCAAAATTTTCACTATTTTCATGTATGTGTATGACACATTGTGCATGAGCATGCAAATATATCTGTAAGCTCTCATTAATCACTCACATTTACCATTCTAACCTTCCCACAGGTAATGGGATGTTACATTCATTGTTGGCCATAAAAGGTGAGTATATATATTAATTCATCTAGATAATGCAAAATTAAAATAATTAAAATAATTGTATTTTTTATTTTATTTTGTAAGTCCTATGTGACTACATTTCTTAAACTTCTAATGTACCTAACTCCAATATTGACACATTTTCAAATGTACGATAGGTTTTTGGAATTATGTTAGCTAATTTGTATTTAGATTATTGCAAATTAATTAATATCAATGTACTATATGCCATGCATTAAATTTTTATGAAGATGAAGATTCTACTTCATGTGACTTTCTTTATTATTTACTATAATGCCCACTGTCAATATCAACGTACTATATGAAAGCATGCATGGGGTGTGTATTAAAAAGATGACTTATGCAATTATACTGAAAAGCGAAAGGAGAGAGGAATTTTTGGTTTGTCTATAGGTGTAAAAGATAGAGATAAAAAGATGCAATCTTTTTTACAGACATCTAAATTCTCAACCAAATCATAACAAAAGCGTCTAAATTCTCAACCAAATTATAACAAATACAATGTCAAAATTCTCCAATAAATGGTTCAATGTGGAGTAGATTCACCATCAACAACTTGAGATTTTTTTATAGTTGATCTTCTCGCCCTTGATTTGATCCTTCTCTTAGTTTAAGTTGTATTGGCAGTTGTTTTTCGAAAAGCTTGAGTTGTATTTATATTATTCCTTAAAGATTAGAGTACTTGAAATTAACTTCCACCCATCTATGAAATATCAAAAATAAAAACACAATATTATCGCTTACAATATAATTACACATAACCAATATAAAAATATATTTAACTAAAAAACCATAAAATAAATGTTCACGCTAACTTTTCCAAATGCTACCATATATCCTCTAACTTCCTGTATAAAGACCAATAGTAATGTTGATAAACAATTTGATGTAAATTACTTGAAATTAAATGTAAATATTTGCTAACCACCCTTTTCTCCCTGCTTAATATAGATGTTGTAATGTTTTACCCTATAAATCCTAATTATATGGGTCTTGTAATTGGACAACTACTATATTGGATAAAGGGATTTGATTTTTTGGTGGCTTTCATCTTTTTCATTATATTATACATATGATGAACAATTTGACATTTTAGTCACGTTTGAAATGAAGATAAAAAAAAGAAAAACTTACAATCACCTCAACCATTTTAAGTTACCTCAAAGGTTAATCCTTATTTTTGCATCCTCTTATATTATGACTAACTTCATAATAATGATCGTATCTTATAGCTACTCCTACCTAGGTCAGTTTGTTTAGATTTCATGATTCTTCACTTTTATCGCTTTTTGTAGCCTTTTTAGTCTTCTGGGCATCTTCTTGATCACAGAAGATAAAATTGATTGTACGTTTTAAACTTTCAACCAAAATTTAAGACTACTAATGGGTTTTATAGCATATTAATATCTCTTTAGGTAATGAGTTCCATAACATACTAATAACTCTTTAGATAACATTCACGCTTGTAGTATCCACTCATATAAACTCCTTGATAAAAGTCTTCGATTTCTTAACTTTGATATCATCCTAGGCCTTTTTTGAAATCCTCTTCAATTGCTCCATTATCTAATCAAGATCACTTTTTTGTGTAACTCACTTCTTAACATAATAAACTCCTATATGTGTGGCCTTTATGAATACTAGACCAATTTGTATAAACATGTCAGGCACATATTCTATGTTTAGCTTCTGAGAAGAGATTCTTTAATACATCCACTAAACCCTAATTGCTAATAAAAAAGTAATGTAAGTGGAAGAATTCAAAGTACAGTGAGAAATGAGCATTACATGTATGAATACCTAAAGTTTACCTTGGTTGATCGCTTACAAAAGTTCATGCTTTCCCACTTATATTTAGATCTTCAATAAGAATATTTAAAAACCAATATCAATATTGGTAATTATCTTTGTCAACCACAACCTAAGATATAGAAAATATTTGATTGTTTCTATTATGACCTACTATAGTTAAACTCGTGAAAACTTATGGAGCTTTAAACAAATTTTGAGATTGAGACCTCGTATCTATCACTTAATGAAGAAACAAGTCGAGAATGACAAATGAACAAGTTTTTGGATTGATAATTCGTGTGAGATGAGTTCGCTTATTAATAGACATGAACTTTGACATTTGCTACTATGAATTCCTATTCAAACAAGAGTAACCTCTATAACATTTGCTAGTTGTTGGGTTTGCAACTTTCATAGGGATGTTAGCCTTATTAATCTACTCCCCAATTTTACACCAAATGAGTAAAAGGACATAATTATATGGACTGATGCCTGCTCCAAGGGAATTTTCTAATAGATTATACTACAAGTTATTTAAGGTATTGCTACCTAGAGTCAATTGGTTTGAAATTATCTGGCGGAACCCATTATCCCCAAAGGCAACCCATATATGTTGGCTTGCAAAGAAAGATAGGCTCAAAATGAAAACTTGATGGTATGGAAATGCCACCAATTTTGATGCCACATGCTGTCTATGTGCAATAGAATGTGAAACCCATAACCATTTATATTTTAATGATGTTTATGTAGCAACCCACTCCCGCAAGACCCGAACTCGATATCGATGGTGATATCCGAGACCGCACCCCTCGAGGGTTGTGTGCTAAGCACTCGATCAATCAAAATTTTGTATCTATTTTTTTTCTTTACAGACACACATGTGGAAGTCAATAATCAAGTAGGCCATAAGCCCTTTTTACATATACAAACACTTGAGTCATTTCAAAATACAATTCATACGGAAGTTGCGAAATAAACAATTTAATATAAAAATATAGACATGCAATGCAGACGCGAACTGATTCCAACCTCTATCCTTCACTTGAATGCTATAAGTATACTCCCGTTGGCCTAACGGGGTATTCTTCTTATCCTGAAAAATAGTTGCAAATTTTGGGTGAGTTTTGCGAACTCAATGAGTGACCATCCTCGATGGCTCACCTAGTCACATAACACATACACATATGTCATACAGAATTCAAAATTTCACATTCAAATCATTTAGACATCCATATGATGCATATGCCACTTGTATGAGACTCACATTCGTTCTTATTGTTGTGATTGAGTGCCTCTCACATATACAGAGTACTGGCCCGTAGGGCTCAATCATATCATAATACTGGCCCGAAGGCTCAGTCGAATCACATAACCAGCCCGTAGGCTTAGTCGAATCACATAATCACGGAGCATAGCTCTACGTGGAAGCGCTTCATACAGGCAACTCAAGTCACAATGCCTTCATATTTCATGCATTCATGCTATGGAATGCATCACTTACATTGCATGCACTTATTCAATCACATTCACTTATCATCGGCCCGTAGTTCGGCATTCAACATATAGTTGAGCATTCACTCTTTCTCTTGCATGCAATGCACATTCTGAAAACATTTAGTTCATCTTATTCACATAGAATGAGCGCTTCAATAATTCAGATCATTCATCACAATAATGTACACATTCATCAAAACCCACTTTTTACTATCACAACAGATTGCATCTTAATCTCTGAAGCGAAACTTCATTAAGCATTGCATAATCTCCAAATCCAATTGATATTTTATCATCAGTGTCTTATTCTTCAAATATTCAAAAACGCCTCTTTTTACTTTTCAAACACACTCAAAATACTATCTATGATCACAGTCACTAATTGATACAATTTTGCTTGGATCACTTAATTTGCCAATATCATAATATCATTGGAGTATCATTAACTATCACTCACTTCTTCTTTTTTTTCCTTGAGTTAATTTCTTACAATTCCTTAGGTGACTAATTCCCCATTGAAAGTAATTTTGTCTCATGTCATTTTCAATCTCCCACTTGACTTCTTGTCTCTAATGATTTTCTCTTTTCCTTCGAATTCCTTTAATTCACATTGACTTACTCAAATGCCTATTCGTTCGTACTAGTTCCTCCACACATTTCAATTTATTTGAATGCTTCACTTTGTGTGTTGGTAATTCATTCCTCAGATTGAATTTGTATCTCCCGAACATATTTACATCGAATATAAGGGGGACCTATATTTTCCTCACATTTGCAATAGTGTCACCTCGAATTTATAATCCACTCATATAGTTGGTGTACACACTCTCAGTGGCATATTCCACTTTTTATGCCTGAGTTTCTACTTAGGATATGACTCCATTATTCACTTTTGACGTATTACATATTCATTTCCGATTTGTCTCTTCATTGATTACTCTTAAATCAAATTGTTAGATTAACTTAACTCAATTTAGGGAGATTCTTCTTTGAAAGAAGATTTCTTACTACAATCATCAACACTATTCATAAAACCTTATCAATAAACTATTTTTCGTCATTTCATATCAGTCATCCTTAATACCTCGAGAAGATCAATTTTAACTATGCATAATATCTCAATAAGATCAATTTATTTCATAGCTTACATGATCAGAACATCCCTTGAGATGAGGCTCTGTAGGGAACTTAAACAATTTCATTTACTCTAATATCTTGGCATGGATCACCAAAATCATCACATCTTATCTGGAGATGTATTCACGTCGATTTACCAATTAGTAGCTTATACTACTAAGGGCACTTTAATCCCATTTAATTCTAGATAACCTTTCTCTTTTTATGCCAGTTCGCGATCATGGGGACTTCGCTATAATCATGTCCCTCTTCTTTTCCCTCAAGCTCATCACCTATGCTAACATCATTAACAGTCTCAATTCTTTCCCCATTGATCACTACAATTACTCTCACGTCTTACTCTATCTTGAACTTTGAACTGTAGGAACTATAATCGGCACTCATTCAATAAGTTGTCAATTACTTCCTATGTCATCTTCATGCATATTGTTTACATATGCTTAATGATTTCACCCGTGATGGTGATCCCACTATCATATGTACACTCACAATGACAATTTAATCTGAACTCAACAACTTTTTCCTATATCACTATCATCATCTCATCTTCCCATTGTCATTTGTTTCATCTTACACATCTTTATTCTCAATCAATTTATAATGGTAGGGGCATAACCCATATGAAGCTTAAATCTCCACTCCACAGATATATTCTCACACTGAATCTTAAACTCTTATATCGATAATCACACAATCATTCTAAGTCCAAGTGCAACCTTTCAAGGTCATATCAACTTAACTCATATACTTTCATCTTATTATTTCTACTTATGTCCTTATTTTTTTTTCAACAATCCATGACAATGTATTCACATTTATATCACATTTGAGGACATATCACCCGATTGTAATCTCGATTTCATATTCACTAATACTTCCATCGATACAATTACATTGAATCTTTATCTATTATATCCAAACCCAAATCCAAAATTTCTGAAGCATAAACATTATGAATTTTCGGTCTCAGTTTTTTTTTTCTACTGTCTCCTTATACTGAGTTACAAACTCTTATCACATTACTCATATAACCATTTCGATTCCAAATTCACCCTTTTATAAAAATAACAGTTTTATGATTTCACTTCATTCTGTCTATACACGTTAGTCTCCTCATTTCTATTCATATTCTTATTTTCCCTAATCAATCCATGGCAATATGCCGATTTACACTTATTTCACCCCCAAAGGATATATCACCTTCAAGGATATGCACCCTTTTGTGGGGGACTCTTATCTATCATGCAAAACCATATACTATTTCTCATTTCCAATATGTCTATAAATCTTAATTTCTCACATTCAGTTAGATCATCACTTCTCGCAATACTTCTAACAACTCAAACTCTTAAGGAATGCTCATGCATGTAACTCATACTGGGGATCAGTTGCCGCTGTCTACTATGACATGACTAATGTGCATGTAACTTGACACATATTTCAGAATGCCCATATAAGATTGTACTTCTGGGCTCTGATATCACCTCGATGTAGCACCCCACTCTCGCAAGACCCGAACCCGATATCGATGGTGATATCTGAGACCGCGCCCCGCGAGAGTGGTGTACTAAGCACTCGATCAATCAAAATTCTGTATCTATTTTTTTTCTTTACAGACGCACATGCGGAAGTCAATAATCAAATAGGCCATAAGCCCTTTTTACATATACAAACACTTGAGTCATTTCAAAATACAATTCATACGGAAGTTGCGGAATAAACAATTTAATATAAAAATATAGACATGCAATGCAGATGCGAACTGATCCCGACCTCTATCCTTCACTTGAATGCTGTAAGTATACTCCCGTTGGCCTAACGAGGTATTCTTTTTATCCTGAAAAATAGTTGCAAATTTTGGGTAAGTTTTGCGAACTCCATGAGTGACCATCCTCGATGGCTCACCCAGTCACATAACACATACACATATGTCATACAGAATTCAAAATTTCACATTCAAATCATTTAGACATCCATATGATGCATATGCCACTTGTATGAAACTCACATTCGTTCTTATTATTGTGATTGAGTGCCACTCACATATACAGAGTACTGGCCCGTAGGGCTCAGTCATATCATAATACTGGCCCGAAGGCTCAGTCGAATCATATAACCAGCCCGTAGGCTTAGTCGAATCACATAATCATGGAGCATAGCTCTACGTGGAAGTGCTTCATACAGGCAACTCAAGTCACAACGCCTTTATATTTCATGCATTCATGTCATGGAATGCATCACTTACATTGCATGCACTTATTCAATCACATTCACTTATCATCGGACCGTAGTCCGACATTCAACATATAGTTGAGCATTCACTCTTTCTCTTGCATGCAATGCACATTCTGAAAACACTTAGTTCATCTTATTCACATAGAATGAGCACTTCAATAATTCAGATCATTCATCACAATAATATACACATTCATCATATAGAGATCAATGTATACGAAATTCAAATAAAGCAAACAATGAAATGAGACCATCTAGGTCTACTCACAGTACGCTCCAGATTAGCATTAACTTCCCAATTCTGGAATGCCTGTATGCAGACACTTGACCTATGCAACCTATTTATGCAAGACACACATTGCACACTCATCAATAATTGCACACATAAAAACATTCATTTTTACACAAATGTAATAATGGACTATGTACAATGCATGCTCAATGACAATCCTGGGCATATGTTTTAGAACACATTTTATTCTCATTCCCATTTCATAATTCATATATGTTTCATACACTTCATTGGTACATGATCATTCTAAATTCTCCTTTCAATCTTCACCCTTTGCATGAGTCTAGCATATTCATAAGCGTACTTCTTAAGAACACTTGATTACTTTATATCATAACTTAATTTCTCATCATCTCTTTTCTAACCTCATATGATCTCATAACATCCAATTCCCATTCATGGTTTAGCACTTTATACTCATAAACACACTTAGGTAGGATTCTCTTAATTTCCTAAGACAAACCAAATCTCATTCAATAGGAATCCACTTTAAGATCCCACAATGCATAATCACTGAAATTAATTTTAGAATATTCAAACCCAAGTATTTTCTAAACTCCATAAACTAGAATCTTTACAATGATTCAAAGATTCAACTGATCATACCTTGATTCTTCACCAAATGAAGAGATCTTCAGCTCAAATGGAAGCTCTTTTCTTCCTCTTCCTTATTCTCTTCTTGAACACTTCAAAATCTCTCTTGAAGGTTAACACAAATGAAACCCTAGCTGGTTTCTCTTCTTTCTCTCTCTCATTCTTTTTCATGTTTTCTCTCTCTTATCTCTTTTTCCATCCACACATTTTGTTTCTCTTAAATCTTCTCATTACCGTAGTTCTTCGAACACTTCTTTTTCCAATTATGCCATTAATGAGTCCAAAAAGTCTATTTTATCCTTCCCTATAAGCTTATGTTCTTTTAAACTTAAGTGTCTTGCCAAAAATATCCTTGACCATTCTTACATAACACCTTTATCTAAAACACCCTTCGTTTTCTTGAGTTTCTAAAGCCACCAAAACCATTCAATTTGGTTCAGTGATTCAAAAGATATACTTCAAACATTTTTAGACTGCTCCTGTCCAAAACAGTACACTATGCACAACTTCCACCCAAAACTTGAAACTCTTAGAGTCGGATTCAGAATTTGATAACACTAGTTCATATTATTGAAGAACACACTCACTGTACCTGTCTCACTATTTTCACTTAATCTCTCTCCATACAATTCAGATAACTTCAATTTTTGGTGGAGATATAGATAAAGTTCTTACGAATCCAACGGTTCAAGAAGCAAGTCATTTGGAGGTCTAGAGAAGAAGTTATGGCTAAAACAATCCAACATGTTGATATCCTCACCTGAAATGTACATGTCTCAGTACGAATGCCATAACTTTTGCTACAAAGATCCAATTGTTGGACCCCGCTGTCGGAGCCCAACATCGGTCGTGAGAGCGTGGCGGGAAACATACAGA
This sequence comes from Erythroxylum novogranatense, assembly GCA_029891385.1. Lineage (NCBI taxonomy): Eukaryota > Viridiplantae > Streptophyta > Magnoliopsida > Malpighiales > Erythroxylaceae > Erythroxylum > Erythroxylum novogranatense. The sequence continues at coordinate 45,340,063 of CM057229.1, read as the reverse complement.
TTTATACATTTAAGGGAAAAGACCCGTGGAAGATTAATGGGCCTGCTGGAAAAATAAACTTGAAACTTTCTTTCATGTAATTTAAACCTACAAATTCATAATTCATGCTCCAAAAGATGAGTTTCATAAAGCTTTAAGAATATCTCAAACTAAATTACAACTTTGAGTTCAAGAGCCACAAATACCAAATACTCTTGAACCAATAATACTTGAAATAAATAAACATGACAAAATAAAACTGGAGTGTTGTCGTAACTCGTGACTCACTCGATCTCTTACTCGTCACCTGTATGGGGGAGATTAGAGGGGGTGAGCTATAAAGCTCGTGGGAACATATTTATAATATAGCAATAAGCAAAATTATTCAAAATAACTCATTGCCGTGATACTTGTTGAAATCATAGTCATTGATCATGTATATGTCATTGTCTTGAAAAATGCTTGATTCTTGAACAATTCATGATGCATGCCACATAACAAAACATAACACATAACATAACATAATGGTTTGGGTTGTCCCTGTTTCGTGACGTACTACACATGCCATCGAAATGTTGATGTGTAGACGTAGTTTCGTGAGGGAATCCTTGTGAGAAACCCATGCCACGATCAGGCAAAGGAGAAGCCTTTTCGTGAGTCAATGTGCACTTGACTATTCGTGAGGGACACCACAGACCACATAAGTATGCATGATTAGTATTCTTATAAACTTGTTTGCCAAGCGGCACTTGCTTATAATCTTGTTTGTAATCTTGCTTGTCATATATTTCAGTAAAACTTGAATTCATGTACTTGTATTCGTGAAGGGAAGAAAAACCCCTTTTTGGAGATCATTTTCATAATTTATGAATGCAATTCATATAACAACATATAATCATTCATAATAGTATGTAATGCAATCGTGATGATGATATTTCAATGCATTAATTCTTTCTTGATTTGAACAAAACAATGAGTACTTATTTACTTTATTATAAACATGAACCCACCTGATTTCCTTGCTTGTTCTTGCCTAGGAATGAGTTTCCTCTTGAGCCTCTTGATCCTCTTGCCTCACTTATTCTCCTAAAATAAGAATCAAAATCCCATTTAATAACTCATGCTGAAACAATATTTCCATTCTTAACTTCCATCCAAAATTTCATATCCTTAGAAACTGATTCATAACTTCATCACTTCATAAGACTTGTAGATCTATGTCTCTAGTTCACAACGCCACAAAAATCACCCCAAAAGGACTTCTGAAGCAAAAGATATGAGTAAAATACTAAAATATCGATTCGGAAAAAATTGGGCTCACATGACGAGGCCCGCTTCGTCATGACAAGCGGCTGGCTTCGCCATGGCTGCGACCCTCTCAAGACGTCAAGGCGGCGTGCGTCTCTGACGTCATGACGTATGGACGGAACTTCGTCTTCCCGAACCCAGTTTCCGCCATTTGCAACCTTAAAACCTTCCATTCTTCTACTACAACACATCTAAGCCATAAACTAAGTCATATACTACCATTCTGAACTTATTCTAACACCAAAAACATCAAAAACACAACAACCCATGCAAAACTACAAATCTTTCTCATAAACCCTAACTCCAACGATTTCTACTCATACAACCTATTCTAGGTTTCCAACCATCTCAAACATAGATAAAAAAGTTAATCTTACCTTAAGGATGCTTGAAATCTGTCGGAAAACGCCTGAAACTAGCTTCCTCTTCTTCTCCCTCACTCTGTCGACGATGCTCTTCTCTTCTCTTCTTTCTATTTCTTCTTCCTTTTCTTTCTTTCTTTAATTTCTTAAACCTACAAGATAGGGCAAAGACTATAATGCCCCTCCATGCAAGCATAAAACCTCTTACCCTTAAGTGTCTTGCCCATTTTGCCCTCAACATTTCTACTCTTTCAAACACTCATCCCACACTAATCTCAAATAAATCCTAATTTTCCATGAATATTTCCAATTAATCAAACTATGTCATAAATAACACAATAAAATAAATTCATACTTAATAAATTAAAAAAAAAATAAAAATTTGGGGCCCAACATTTCTCCCCCTCTTAAAAGAAATTTCGTCCTCGAAATTTACCTGAATCATCGAAAAGACTTGGATACTTCTCTTTCATGGCGTCCCTAGGCTCCCACGTGGCTTTTTCCACTGAATGATTCCTCCACAGAACTTTAACTAGCTGAACTGTCTTGTTCCTAAGGACCTTTTCCTTTGTGTCCAAGATTGCTACTGGAATTTCCTCATAACTCAAGTCATCTCTTAACTGAACCTCTGAAACCTGAATGACATGAGAAGGATCTGATCTGTACCTCCTCAGCATTGAAACATGAAAAACATCATGGATCTGAGACAACTCTGGCGGCAACGCCAACCTGTAAGCTAGAGGTCCGATCCTCTCAAGAATCTCATACAGACCCACATATCTTAGACTTAACTTGCCTTTCTTGCCAAACCTCAATACTCCTTTCCAAGGAGATGTCTTAAGAAACACTTTCTCACCGACTTCATACTCCATCTCCTTCCAATGAGCATCAGTGTAACTCTTCATCCTATCCTGAGTTGCCTTAAGCCGCTGCTTAACCAGATTGACTTTATCCACTATCATCTGAATCAACTCTGGTCCTACCAGTTTCCTCTCCCCCTCTTCGTCCCAACCTATCGGAGTCCTACACCTCCTTCCATACAATGCCTCATATGGAGCCATCTGAATGTTCGAATGGTACGAATTATTATAAGCGAATTCGACCAATGGCAAATGCTCATCCCAAGCTCCCTTGAAATCCAACACACATGCCCTGAGCATTCCCTCAAGTGTCCGAATGGTCCTCTCAGATTGACCATCCGTCTGAGGGTGAAATGCCGTACTAAAATGCAACTTAGTACCTAAAGCTTGCTGCAAGCTTCCCCAAAATCTCGATGTGAACCGAGGATCCCTGTCAGACACTATAGAATCTGGAACCCCATGCAATCTAACTATCTCATCAATGTACTTCCTGGCTAGCACATGTAATGAATCAGTCTACTTGATTGCCATAAAATGGGCTGACTTCGTCAACCGATCCACTATAACCCATATGGCATCGTGCTTCCTACTAGTCTTAGGCAAACCCATAAGAAAATCCATGGTTAGTCTTTGTCACTTCCACTCAGGAATGGACAATGGCCTTAACTTGCCTGAAGGCGCCTGGTGTTCAGCCTTGACTTGCTGACACACGAGACACTTACTAACATACTCTGCTACATCACTCTTCATGCCCTTCCACCAGAAATGCTCTCTCAAATCTCTGACATTACGGTGCTACACAGATGCATAGCATAAAGGCGCATTGTGTGCCTCATCCAAAATCTCATCCTTAACTTCCCTGCTGTCTGGAATACAAAGTCTATCCCCCACTGTCATGAGTCCATCTTCTCTCACTACTACCTCAGAAACCTTACCATTTTGAATTTCCTCTCGAAGCTTGCTCAACTCTGCATCCTGTGTCTGCAACTCCCTAACCTTCTCCTTGAGTATCGGTCTCACCCTGAAATAAACTAGAAGGCAATTGGATTCCTCTTGCTTCAAGCTTATCTTAAACTTGGCCATCTCTTCCAATAAAGGAAGGTAAACTGTCTGAACATGGGCAATAGAAGAGTTTCTACTCAAGGCATCTGCTACAACATTTGCCTTGCCTGGGTGGTACTCAATCATCAGATCATAATCCTTAAACAACTCAATCCACCTTCTTTGTCTCAAATTTAATTCCTTTTGACTCAGTAAGTACTTGAGACTCTTGTGATCTGTAAAGATCCTTGTCTGAACTCTATAGAGATAATGCCTCCAAATCTTCAAGGCAAAGATCACTGCTGCCAACTCTAAGTCATGAGTCGGGTAATTCAACTCATACTGCTTCAGTTGTCTATAAGCATAAGCTATCACGCTATCTCCTTGCATCAATACACAACCGAGACCCTTCCTCGAGGCATCACTGTACACTGTATAGCCCTCATCACCAGAAGGCAAAATCAGCACTGGAGCACTTGTCAACCTGTGCTTGAGCTCCTCAAAGCTCTTCTGGCATTCATCAGTTCAGTCAAACTTCTAATTCTTCCTCAATAGCTTGGTCATCGGAGCAGCTATCATGGAGAATCCTTCTATAAACCTCCTGTAGTAACCTGCCAGACCCAGAAAACTCCTCACTTCTGTCGCTGTCTTGGGTGCATGCCAATTCACTACTGCTTCAACTTTCCTCGGATCAACATGAACACCATCTTGCGAAATCACATGTCCAAGGAAAGTCACCTCATGAAGCCAAAACTCACATTTGCTGAGCTTGGCATAAAGCTCTCTCTCTCTAAGAGTCTGCAAAACAATCCTGAGATGCCCTTCATGCTCTTCTTCACTCTTAGAATACACCAGAATGTCATCTATAAATACTATGAAAAACTGATCCAGAAACTCCTTGAAAACCCTATTCATGAGATCCATGAAAGCAGCTGGAGCATTGGTCAAGCCGAATGGCATAACCAAAAACTCATAGTGCCCATATCGTGTCCTGAATGTTGTCTTGCTTACATCAGACTCCTTGATTCTGAGCTGATGATAGCCTGACCTGAGATCAATCTTGGAGAAAACTCTAGCTCCCTGCAGCTGGTCAAACAAATCATCTATCCGCGGCAACGGATACTTTTTCTTAACTGTCACCTTGTTGAGTCTTCGATAGTTAATGCACATACGCCATGATCCATCCTTCTTCTTAACAAATAGAACCGGTGCTCCCCAAGGAGACGAACTAGGCCTGACATACCCCTTCTCTAACAGTTCCTCCAACTGTTCCTTAAGCTCCCTCAACTCAGCTGGAGTCATCCTGTATGGCAGTATCGAAATAGGCGCGGTTCCGGGAATCAAGTCAATGGCAAACTCGATTTCCCTCACCGGCGGCAAACCTGGTAACTCATCTGGGAAAATATCTAGAAATTCCCTCACAATCGGGAAATCCTCTAACTTCCCTGCCTACACATCGGCATCCACAACATGTGCCAAGAAAGCTTCACATCCCTGGCCCATCATCCTTTCAGCTAACATAGTTGAAATCAATCTTGGTGATGGTGTCTTCCTATCTCCTCTGAAGATCACCTTCTCACCATTACCCAGATCAAACTCTACCTCTTTCTGACCACAATCCAGCTTGGCCAGATATTTCTCCATAGTATCCATCCCCAGGATAACATCTAATCCCCTAATGTCTAGCGATAGTAAGTCCACTACCAATCTAGCACCATCCATGAAGAGCTCACACTGCTCATACACCTGACTAATCACCACATTCCTCCCTAGCGGAGTACTAACAATCAAAGGCCTATCCAAGGGCACAGAACTCAAACCATGCAATGCTATGCTAGCAGAAACAAAAGAGTGCGTGGAACCAGAATCAATCAAAACAAAGACTGCTGAATCAAATAATCGAGCCATACCCGTGACAACCTCAGGTGCGGCTGCAGGTTCCTCCCTGGTCATGGCAAACACTCTTGCCTGCGCCTGACCCCTTGGCCTTCCTGGAGGAATAGCCTTCCTCGCAGTCCCAGAGCTGCCTACCTCAGTAACTGGCCTGGTTCCAACTGTCTCTGCACACCTTGGAGCCTGAAACTGTGACCCCTCTTGTCTTGGTGCCTGTGGACAATGCTTGGCTATATGTCCCTTCTCTCCGCATCTGAAACAAACTCCAAGAGATCTAAGACACTCTCCCTGATGATGCTTCCCACACTGGTCACATAAGGGATAAGTGAACCCGCTCCTTCCATTTCTCTGGCGCCTCCCACATTAGAGGCTTGCCTCAAGCAAATACGACACCTTGTTCTGGTAGCCCCCTGCTACCCACTTCACTGATTTGTGGCGCTCCTCGTGCTCCTCTCAGGCAATGGAGCACTAGTACCTTTCCTGAAAGTCTGCTCCCTGTTCTTCCTCTTCTTGTTCGCTTCATTCATGATATTCTCCAGTTTCTCAGCCTGGAGAGCAGCATCCACTAACTGCTGGTAATCACAGAAATTGTGAATCAGGACTTTCTCCCTGATCCCCAAGTGAAGACCTCCCTCAAACTTGCGGCACTTGTCTTCCTCTGTTGCCACAATGTTTGCTGCATATCGTGAAAGCTGTGTGAACTTCAGCTCATACTCGCTCACACTCATGTCCCTCTGCATAAGATTCAGAAATTCCCTGGCCTTCTCTTGCACATACACCCTGAAAAGATACTTCTTTCTGAACACCTCCACAAAGTCCCTCCATGTCAGCACCGAAGGAACAACCTAACTGTGAGGCACTGACTCCCATCAATGCAGTGCGTCACCCTGCAACAAACTGACAGCATAATCGAGCTTGTCCTCATCTGAGCATCTCATCTGAACTAGAACCCTCTCGGTCCTCTTCAACCAAGCTTCAGCCTCTTCTGGATTAGTAGTCCCACTGAAATCTACAGTCCCAAACTTACGGAGCTTATCATACTGCCCACTCCTGTCTACTGGAGCTTGCATCGGGACCTGAGAACTCTGACCCATGGAATACGTGAAAGCCTGAGCAAAGGCTTGAAAGAAACTCGGATCCATGGGAGTTCCCTGAGGCATAGGAGGAGGCGGAGGAGGCACTTCTTGTTGCAAACTAGGTGCCTCTGAAATAGGAACAGAATGTGTCCCGGCGTCCTGAGGAATATGGGATTCATCCGTACTCCCCTGACGAGAATGAGATCGAGTCATAGCTCCCCGAGTTCTCCTTCGAGGTGGCATGTTCACTCTTTGAATAGAAAACCATTGAAAACTTTAGTTCAAGTATGACAATTTTCAAAATATGCAAAAACAGTTCCGATCGTGTAAAACAATGCAAGTTATGTCTTGAAAGCCATGTCATGCAGCCCTAGATCAAAAACCTAGGCGCTCTGATACCACAACATGTTGGACCCCGCTGCCGGAGCCCAACATCGGTCGTGAGAGCATGGCGGGAAACATACGGATTTATACATTTAAGGGAAAAGACACGTGGAAGATTAATGGGCCTGCTGGAAAAATAAACTTGAAACTTTCTTTCATGTAATTTAAACCTACAAATTCATAATTCATGCTCCAAAAGATGAGTTTCATAAAGCTTTAAGAATATCTCAAACTAAATTACAACTTTGAGTTCAAGAGCCACAAATACCAAATACTCTTGAACCAATAATACTTGAAATAAATAAACATGACAAAATGAAACTGGAGTGTTGCCGTAACTCGTGACTCACTCGATCTCTTGCTCGTCACCTGTATGGGGGAGATTAGAGGGGGTGAGCTATAAAGCTCGTGGGAACATATTTATAATATAGCAATAAGCAAAATTATTCAAAATAACTCATTGCCGTGATACTTGTTGAAATCATAGTCATTGATCATGTATATGTCATTGTCTTGAAAAATGCTTGATTCTTGAACAATTCATGACACATAACAAAACATAACACATAACATAACATAATGGTTTGGGTTGTCCTGTTTAAATGACGTCTTACACATGCCATCGAAATGTTGATGTGTAGACGTAGTTTCGTGAGGGAATCCTTGTGAGAAACCCTGTGCCACAGTCGGGCAGGCGGGAGAAGCCTTTTTGTGAGTCAATGTGCACTTGACTATTCATGAGGGACACCACAGACCCACATAAGTATGCATGATTCGTATTCTTATAAACTTGTTTGCCAAACTGGCACTTGCTTGTAATCTTGTTTGTAATCTTGCTTGTCATATATTTCGTAAAACTTGAATTCATGTACTTGTATTTGTGAAGGGAAGAAAAACCCCTTTTTGGAGATCATTTTCATAATTTATGAATGCAATTCATATAACAACATATAATCATTCATAATAGTATGTAATGCAATCGTGATGACGATATTTCAATGCATTAATTCTTTCTTGATTTGAACAAAACAATGAGTACTTATTTACTTTATTATAAACATGAACCCACCTAATTTCCTTGCTTGTTCTTGCCTAGGAATGAGTTTCCTCTTGAGCCTCTTGATCCTCTTGCCTCACTTATTCTCCTAAAATAAGAATCAAAATCCCATTTAATAACTCATGCTGAAATAATATTTCCATTCTTAACTTCCATCCAAAATTTCATATCCTTAGAAACTGATTCATAACTTCATCACTTCATAAGACTTGTAGATCTATGTCTCTAGTTCACAACGCCTCAAAAATCACCCCAAAAGGACTTCTGAAGAAAAAGATATGAGTAAAAATACTAAAAATATCGATTCTGGAAAAAAATTGGGCTTTAGCGACGAAATGACTTTGGCTCATTGCCATGGCTATGACCCTCTCTCGTCGTCATGGCGGCATACAAGACGTCATGACGTCTGGACGGAGCTTCGTCTTCCCGAACCCAGTTTCCGCCATTTGCAACCTTAAAACCTTCCATTCTTCTACTACAACACATCTAAGCCATAAACCAAGTCATATACTACCATTCTGAACTTATTATAGCACCAAAAACATGAAAAACACAACAACCCATGCAAAACTACAAATCTTTCCCATAAACCCTAAATCCAACGATTTCTACTCATACAACCTATTCTAGGTTTCCAACCATCTCAAACATAGATAAAAGAGTTAATCTTACCTTAAGGATGCTTGAAATCTGTCAGAAAACGCCTGAAACTAGCTTCCTCTTCTTCTCCCTCACTTTGCCGACGATGCTCTTCTCTTCTCTTCTTTCTATTTCTTCTTCCTTTTCTTTCTTTCTTTAATTTCTTAAACCTACAAGATAGGGCAAAGACTATAATGCCCCTCCATGCAAGCATAAAACCTCTTACCCTTAAGTGTCTTGCCCATTTTGCCCTCAACATTTCTACTCTTTCAAACACTCATCCCACACTAATCTCAAATAAATCCTAATTTTCCATGAATATTTCCAATTAATCAAACTATGCCATAAATAACACAATCAAATAAATTCATACTTAATAACTTCAAAAAAAACAAAAATTTGGGGCCCAACACCAATTGATTTCGTTTTTAGACCATTGGAAAGAGGACTTTTGTATCGAAAACTTTCATGAAGACCTCGAAGGCCAATTCTATCGTCTAACTTCTGTATCGTCTCACTTTTGCTTCGTCTCACTTTCCTTTCGTCTTAGTTCTATCGTCTCATTTCCATCGTCTGTTTTTTTTTCCGTCTGCCTTTTACGTCTGCTTTTTCCATCAGCTTTTTGAATATGATTTTTACGCCTGCTTTTTGCGTCTACTTTTTTTGCGTCTGCTTTTTTTTTCGTCTACTTTTTACATCCAGCACATCTCCACTTATAAGACGCATAACTTTTGACTCAGATGTTAAAAATTTTCATATAATACACCATTGGAAAGATAAAAGAAAGATCTACAATTTTCCAGAAGGAAATTTTACCAAAATCAATCTTTATCAATCCTAAATTTGCCCCTAAAGTCCGAAGACAAACTTTTCATTCGTACACCAACACTGCACCCAATTCTTCACTTTATGACAATATTTGGGACTCTTAGACACAGAATTGAAATTCAATGTCTTCACACAAAATGTAGTCATATATCTCTAGTTTAATCCAAATTAAGAATCATCTCGTTTAAGTTACTAGAGAAAACGTTGTGGCTAAAGGACTGAAGCATATTCAATGAACATTTCCACATCACTACCAATCTTGTTTCTAAATCTTTCCTTATTACGACTCACACCAAGATCACTCTTTCTACTCCTTCTACTCCTTATTTTCAATAAAATCACATTTAATATCAATTATACCTAGAAGTTGTCAATGAATGCATGTACACTTTTTATCCGAAACATTACGTATTTATGTGCATATATGCTAACATGATGCATGAGCAAGAAAATGCATTGTCTCAATTTCTCTTTGAGCTCGCATAGACTGAAATTTCGGGTCATAACCCTTAATATGGGGACGGGATGTTACATGTTTCTCACATGCTATTTAGAGCAAAATCCATCACATGATGCAGGTATTCTACCCCCAAAATAATTAGGAAAACGTAGTGCGATGGACTACAAACATTATCATTCACTTACAGCGTGATGTGGTTGTTCTCCAAACCGTTTTTTACTGCTCAATCTTTTCTCTATGGAAGGAGTTAAATTGTGGGTTGTACACCAAAAAAGGGATAGAAATGCAACAGCTAGCTGGAAACATTTTGTCCTGGATAAGGGTTCTCCTTTTGGCCAAAGAAAAACATCTCCACCTTAATTAAAACATAGAAGACGTTGGAATGTCTGTTGATTAGAGATTATAGGAATGACGTTCTCACTATTTGTTATTCTAGTAAATGCTGGTTGTTTTCTCTGTTGGCTATCTAATTGTTGACAATGTATGGCAGCGTTGAGTGTGGAAGACTAACCATGTTACTGTGGTTAATAGGTTTTGCATGACATCTTGCATTTTTCCTTCTCTGCGCTCATTTTGTGACATGTTTCAAGAGTTATTTTCATATTAATTTCTCTTACATATATGGGATTAGCTCTTCTCAGCTGTTGATATTGTAATTAAGGTCTTGTGCCTTTGTGATATATTTTTTGTCAAACTTAGGTTGGGTTATACAAAATTATTTGTTTTTAAAGAAAAAAAACCTCTAAGGAATCTCTTAAAGAAACACCCATCTACCCCAATTGAAAACTCTACTTTGCTATACTAAATCTTACATAAAACCTCTTAAACATTGGTTGTCTAGACTTTCATCAAGTTTAGCTTGAGAAATTAATTGTCCATGTTTGTTAACATGTTGAAACTCTTATCCATAAAACCATAACTTTACATAATGACCTTTGATAGATACTTGTAACTTCATAATATCTTTTCATTTAGCCCTATCAACGGTAGGATTTATTTATATGTAATGCATACTTTCTTTGAAGATTATCCACCATCTTACTAATTGGCCAATTTGGGTTCCTCCTAACTTGTATAAAAATATATTTGCTATCCATTTCTTACTAGATGGTTTGTTTCATTTTACCTTCCTATAACTATGCTTATTTTCTCCTATCTTAATAATAGATATTTTTGCATTTCCAATCTAACTAGCATATACCTTAAAAGGACATTATGGATTATGAATAGTCTCCATTCTCCTACTAAATCTTGCCATTAAAACATCATATCAATTAATAATTACATAGTTTCTAATTGCTTCCATAAACTATATCTCATGTTTAAATTTTGTGCCAATTTCAAATTGAAAATCCTTCTTATCCACTTTTGGATTAAATACATGATTTTTATTCCTTGTGAAAAATGCCTTGTACGATTTATCATCACTACAAATTAGTAATTAAACTTTCGCATCATTATCCTCATATTCACTACACCAACCATATGAAATCATATTCACTACACCAACCATATGAACTCCCTTTTTGTCTTTGCAATTTTTTTGAATAAGCAACCTCTTAATCACAATCTTTAAAACTGCTTCCAACCTCATTGACAACATTGTCGCATTCAAACCCACTCTTTACTATCTTGGCACATTTGTTGTCATTTGCCCTTATAGTAACATATTCTTTACCATTAGTTGTATATATCATGTCTTCAATTGAATTAGCTCCAATATCACTAATCTGTGTAACAGTGAAATCTTCATCATCTTGTTTGACTTGAACCTAGAACAACCCTTCGTTATTCATACTCATATTTTAATGTGTATTAGTTTTAAAATTATTATGAATATCACAATAAAATTCTTCATCATCTAGTGTAGGATTCTTATAGCTATGCTCGTAATAGACTTTACCATTATGGTAGTTAAATTCTTGCATTCAATTAAGCATTGCCAATATGTCCTCATTATGGTGTAAGCTTAACTATTTTAAATATCTCATCACCTCTTTAAGAAAAATTTAAAATATAGATACTAATCTATATCCTTTATCTTCTCACACTCATTTTAAAACTAACATGCTAAGTTTTTAACAAAATTTATTGACAGTACAAAATTAAAAGCATGAGTCTAAATAAGCAAAAGGGTAGAATTTGCTAGATCATCGCCAACTTATTTTTATAGCAATGCAAATATGAAATTATGAATCCTTCTAATAAAAATGAAATCTAATATTAGTAAGCAAAACTAAATAAGTAAAAGGGTAAAACTAGAATAATAGAAATTATATAAGATATGCTTTCAAAAATATAAACATGCATTAAACAAAGGTTTAATATGCTTTTTTATTTCTTTTAGATAAATTTATAAGATAAAATATCTAATATAGGCGGGATAATGTCATTATAATGCAAAATTTGCGAGGATAATTTAATACAAAAAGTGAATGGTTCGATTAAAATTTTTAAATAAGAAACACAAATGGGCTAATGACAAAATAAATGTAAAATGGAGTAAGTGTCTGTGTGTGGATTAATTGTTCTTATCTCTATTCTATAATGTTTATGTTTATTATTTAGAAGTTTGCCTCGTACGTCAAGTGTATAATAATGTAAAAACTTAATTATTTGGAGTTGTTTTTGGATTGTAAGTAACTATAGATCGTTGGTAAGAGTAATGTGTACAATACATTCAAGTTATTAGGTTAGTTTTATCCTAAATATATATAACTTTATGCCCACTCCTAAACCAAATGGATTTTTTTGTTTAAATATACAAGGGCAATGGCCCATTATTGTCACCACCTCTAAATCATCTGAAAGAAGAACCAACAATCAAATTTTCCAAGAAGGAAAGAAGACTATATCTTGTCATAGTAAAGTTTACTAGAAAGAACCCCAAAGTTAGATCTCTCTTAACCCAAAATGGGCGCTCTATTTAAATTCCCACATGAATAAATTTTATATGTTTATAATGAAAAACAACCACAACATTATTAACTTGAATATTGTTAACATGCTTTTTATTTCTCTCAAACAAAAATTTCTCAAAAAAATAATGTACTCCTTATTTATCTCATTTGTTATCTACTGTCTCTTTCTTCATATTATTATTTCCATACATGTCAAAGTGTGACACTCGCACATAACATTTGTTAATTTCCAACACAATGCAAATATTCATTATGAATTTGCAAATGCTAGACACCAAACATTTGGAAAGATAGATTGATTATGATTATCTTCTGTGAAGAAGTTCCATGAACACTTGGATACTAATGAAATACTAAAGACAAAGGGATAAAAGAAAAATGATCAATTCACCTTTTGAAAAGCCAACATTGAGGTTGCTCCACAATGGAAGTGAAATATAAAAATTGTAAATTTGGAAGAAAAAAAATAATTGCAAATTGAGATGTCTTGATTGATAAGTTGTTTCACTTGAAACTATCAAAATATCTCTTGTAAGAATTGTTATATTTTGATATTACTTAGCACATATCCTACTCAATGGTGCTTGAATTGAAAATCATTGGATATGTAACAAACTATAGAGCGATAGTTAAGTAATTAATATAAGACCTTTTACTTTAAAGTAATTAAATAGAATATTTTCTTTTCTCTATTAATATTAATTTGAGAAATCATTAGTCAAGATAGAATGATACTTTAAAAATAATGTTCAAATATCACTAAGAGAATTAATTACTAACACTTATTTAGTGATATCATTCAAATTAAATAGAATGGACTATAATTGGAACATTACACGATAAAATAATTCAATTATATAAAATTATGAATAAAAAGTTAGTAAAACAACCTTAAAAACAACCTTAAAATTAATAATATTTGGATAGTTATAATACGTTATTAGGCGTTGATTATAATTTGTTTATTAAATTATTTAATTAGAGATTTAAAATAAATTAAAAATTAATTAATCTAACATTAAATTTAATTTAGTACTAATATTTGTATTTATTATTAACATATTTAAAATTTTAATGGGTCACACATTAAGAATAGTGAGAGAAATTTTTTAATCAAGTTTAATTTATTATAAAATTTGGAAAACTTTAAAATCAAATATAAGATAATTAATAAATATGAATTAATATTGGATATTAAATTTTATGATAATCTAATTGGATTTTAAATTAATATAATTATAATTCAATTAAGTTGTTAAAGGTCTACATCCTATTTTAAATAGGAGTATACTTTTACAATAATTAGTACTTAATACTCTTAGCATTAAGTGCTCTAACTTATCAAGCTAGAGATTTAAAACTTTTTCCATTATAGAACTTTTTAATGAATTATTTTAAAATTGATTTAGCAAAAAATTGCAAAAATCAAAATTTTATGATAAATATAATTAATAGTTAAAGGTTTATTATATTTATAAAATAATCATATTATATAATTAAATATATTAAAGTAATTTAACCTATGAATTTTTTTTTGAGGAATAAGTTATAAAATATTATTAATAATCAAACAAAATTCATAATAGCGGGAGGTGGTATATCAAACCTCTCCTAAGTCTAACTCGGAATGAGCACCCACAGCAACAGTATGTGCAGCTACATTCGCAGACCTATAAGCAAAACAACAAGATACGGACTCTAACTCACTAATGAGAGAGATACAATCTTGAATAAGAAGACCAAACGCCGAAACATCCGTAGTTGAAGAATCCTCAATAGCTTGGACCACTAACTTTGCATCTGATTCTACAACTACATTTCTCCATAGACGTGCTTTTATCCAGCTCAACACCTCTCGAATTGCTATTGCCTCGGCAGCCTTAGCTGAAAAGAAACCCACCACACGCCAAGCTCTAGCAACAAGAAAACCTCCATCCGCTCTACGAACCACTGCCCCAATACCCACATAACCAGTTCTCGTTCCTGTTGAGGCATCTACATTGATTTTCAAAAAACCATTAGGTGGTGGCTTCCATTGATGAAGTGCCCGAGAGCCAGTAGCAGGTACAGGTTAGATATTAGCAGCAGACCATTCATCAAAATAATTTCTAGCCATATGAATTACAGACCACGCATTACACCTCTTTCCCTGCCATACCACTTGATTTCGAAAAGTCCAAATAGCCCATAGCAACATTAACACAGCACCAGCTTGTACATTAGACATTCCTAGCCAAACTTGTCGACACCACCCCATAAACGAATTAAAAGGAAACAAAGTAGTAGTAAATCCAGCAAGTCTCCATATATTAACAACAAATGGACACTCCACTAACACATGCATTACCGTCTCATTGAATCCACAACAGAAAGGACAGGAGTCAATTACTGGGACTCTTCGTTGCACAAGGATAGAACTGCAAGGAAGAACACCAGATAGAGCTCGCCAAATAACGTTCTGAACTTTCGGTGGTACTCGCACTTTCCAAAGCTTTTTCCAGACCGCCACATCCATTTGATTGTTTGTTGTAAATCGGCCCACAGCAAAAGCATAAGCTGATTTTACTGAATAGTCCCCTCGTTGTTCAAATCTCCAACATAGACGATCAGGGGATGCTCTTAACGATAAAGGAATGGACAATATCTTTTGTTGCTCATCTTCACTAAAAAGATCACGTAATTTGCCTCTATCCCATTGCCTACTTTGGAATAAATCCGAAACCAAGTAGGAAGAACAGTTCAATGGCCGAGGAGAAGCAATTCGCATATTATCACTGTTAGGCAACCAAGGAGTATCCCAAATACCAATACTGTTACCACAACCCACTCTCCAATACACACCCTCTTGAAGAAGCACCTTTGATTCCCAAATACTCCGCCATATATAACTAGGATTCGATCCCAAAGAAGAAGAAAGAAACGAAGTCGTTGGGAAGTATTTCGCTTTTAAAACACGAGCAACCAAAGATCTGGATTGGTAAGAATTTTCCAACCTTGTTTCCCTAAGGCAATGAAGATTGAACTCTCTCGATCCGCTCAGTAAGAGCCCTCCAACTTCTTTAACTCTAGCCATCTTATCTCATGCCATCCACCTTATTCCTTTCTCATGATTAAATCCATTCCCCCAGCAAAAGCCCGCTATCACCCTCTCAATTTCTTGGCATAATGTTTTAGGGAGTAAGAACAACCCCATAACATAATTCGGGATACTTTGTAACACAATTTTCAAAAGAACCGATTTACCGGCCCTAGAGAGAGGTCTTCTCTTCCATGAATTCAATCGTCGCCAAACTCTATCTTTAATAAAACCAAAAACTGCTTTCTTATTACTCCCCACATGAGACGGAATACCCAAATAAGTACCAAGAGTATCCTTTTCTTCAATTTCCAACACACTACAAACCGCATCTCGAGTTCCTCTAGGCGTATTCTTCGAAAAAGAAATGGAGGATTTGTTAAAATTTATTTTTTGTCCTGAAACCGATTCATAAGTATTAAGAATCTGTTTCAAAACCCCAGATTCCATAGTGCTAGCCTCAAAGAACACCAGACTATCATCCGCAAAGAATAGATGCGAGATAGCTGGACCACCTCTAGAAATCTTACCAGCATGCAACTGACCACTCCGAACCCCCACTTGAATTAATTTCGAAAGACCCTCGGCACATAATATAAATAAATAAGGGGATAGTGGGTCACCTTGTCGAAGTCCACGAGTTGGTAAGATCGGGCCAATTTCAGAACCATTTTGCAAAACCTAGTACTGAATAGTGGAGATACAGTCAAAAATAAGCTGTACCCATCGATGGTCAAACCCCATAGCAGTCAAAACATCCCGAATAAATTTCCATTCCATCCGATCATACGCCTTGCTAATGTCCATCTTGAGCGCAGCAGAATAATGAGAACCCCTATTGCGTCGATGAAAAGTATGCATCATCTCATAGGCAAGGATACAATTATCTTGTATTAATCTCCCTGAAACAAATGCGCTCTGGCTTTATGAGATAATCAAAGGTAAAATATGCCAAAGTCTATTAGCAATCATCTTCGTAACAATCTTCATCGCCACATTGCAAAGCGCAATGGGTCTGAATTTCGTAATCAATTCCGGCGAGTTAACTTTAGGGACTAGCACAATAGCCGTATCATTAAGGCTTAAAGGAATATGTCTCTCATGTAAAATAGAAAGACAAAAATCAGTAACATCTTGCCTAATCAAATCCCAATAGGCTTGAAAGAACCCCGGGTTAAAACCATCCAAACCTGGAGATTTATCCGGTTTCATTGAAAAAATTGCCAAACGAACATCTTCTATCGAATATTCAGCCATCAACAAATCATTATGTTCTGGGGACACCACCAAGTCAAAAAGATTCACCGCTGGAGTCATCTCACAATGCTGCGAAGAAAACAATTGAGCAAAATAATCATGCATGAAACGATCCAAACCAGTATCCCATGTAAACCAATTGCCATAGTCATCACACAACTTGTTAATTTTATTCTTATTTCTACGAGCAGTAGCAACACAATGAAAGAAACGAGTATTACGATCACCACCCTGAAGCCAATATTCTTTAGCACGCTGCTTCCAGAAGGTCTCTCTGGCTTCTAACAATTCATGGTATCAATTCACGGCAGCCTGATTCTCGAACCCAAGAGTTTTCAAACTTAAAATGTGGCTTGTAATTCCTGCATACGAAACAACGATATTGCAGAAATATAGGATAGTGATCTGAGGACGTAATATCTAATACCTCAGCTTTACCATAATTGAACTGTTGAAGCCATAGATCATTCACCAAAATTTTGTCAAGCTTCTCCTCTTTCAGATGACCACTATGACGACCATGCTCCCACGTAAAAGGATGTGATCTGTTAATACTACAATAACAACAACATTTAGTGATAGTAGAGTTATATTAATTAGTGAAGTCTAGGAAAACTCAATAGTATAAAGATATACTTCTACCTAAAAGTTGTTAAATTTTACAAACCTTCTTCTATTGAGCTAGCTTTTGGGGTTGAGTTAGGCACTTCTAACAAAAGTGAGACTATTTTCAGTACATCAAATGATATTGGCTTCTTAGTACTAATGAAGCTATTTGACCCATTTGCGCACGAGGAGGTGTCCACCTTCACAATGTTGTTAACTTGTCATTGCCACAACATAATTATAAGTATCGTCTTAAGAAAACGACGATCGGCTAATTTCCCGGAGACTTCAGCTAATCATTGTTGGATCACACAAACCATTTTTGCCATATGGTTCCGCTGCCAATTCCAAGATTAGTTACCACGTCAAGAACATCTAGACCACAAAGATCCGTGCTGGCACAAATGGTTGGCAACTAATACAAGGATGAGAAAGATAAATTGGGATGAGATGCCGGGATGGTAGGATAATCAATTGGCAATCGTTCTGAGTAAACACTCTTAGCTTTTCGACAAGAACAAATTAGACTAACAATTTAACATGTTTACCAATGTCGCGCCATTCGAACCTAACCCATCAGTCACCACTCACCACTCACCACCTACATGTCTGAGGATTGTTCCCTGTATGTAGGAGGAAACGATTTCAAGAGAACTTCAAAGCTAACAACGTTAAATGAGTAGTATCACTGGAACCAAAGACAATCAACTACCACCTGGCACCAATAACAGTTGAAAACGTAAAAACTTCTCAAGAAATGATAGGTGGGAAACAAGAAGGTTTGTCGAAAAAGATAAAGGAGTAACTAGGTAGCCTGCTTGAATTAATTTCATTTTATCTGGGACTTGGGTGGAAGGAAGAAAACAATAACATGTTTTAAGCTGGTCAAGGTATACCAGTAGATGTATTCTTGTTAAGGTACGTATCACATGCTTGACACTTAAAGATGGTATAGTAAACATGGGCCTTTTTATGCAGCCTTTGCAAATCCAACTCTCATATTTCCGTAGTCAAACAAAGTGTGGTAGCGACCTATGAAAACGTCTCCCAAAATCCTGGGACAAAAAATTGCCAAGTGATCAACAGGATATAAGAGAAACAAAATAGCTGCTGCCATGAATTAAGTACTAAAGAGGTCCGCGAGGAGGTGGTATATCCAAGGCAGTAAACCCACTGATGCACTATGTCGCTGCACCCTTACCCACCTTCAGAGTGTACTGCCACATCCAAGGGACTCTGTTCTGGTAATAACACAAGTACATTAAGTTGATTGCGCTAAAGCTTTAACTTGAAAACACAAAAGCTATCAATCACAATTCTGTCTTCTTGGTACATTCCATCTCCTATATATCCAATTTCCTTTATATGTTGTTACAAATAAACATATTGTTTTAAAAGCTTAAAAGACTAGAAACCTCAAAGCTCAAACTTGCTGCTAGAAACATTTTGAGCGACTGCCATCTCTCCACGATCATTCATGTGAAGAAAACACAAAGATTCTTCATAAATCTACACAGAAAAGCTACAGATCAAGAGCACAGCCTGAGTCGAAGAAGAAAGGAGAAGGTATCTGAAACATATGAAGAAAGGTGACTCTGGAACTTTCCAAATGAAGACAAAAGAGTTAAATTAAAGCTTAGTCAAATACATGTGAGGCCCACGTGGAATAGCCATAAGCATAGCCAAAACGCACAGTATTGGAGAACAAAATGGAGGATACACATGGACAAAAACGTAGAACTTCATTGATATATTAAAGTCTAGTGCAAGTCAATTAAAGAATAAAAGGCGAAGAGTTTTTAAGTAAATCACGTGGACAAGCATTAGTATATGCGTGGACCCAGTCAAAGTCTTGAGAAAAAGAACAAGATCAAGGAGCCTTTTATTAAAGCATTGATTAGGTCCAAAATATAACTGAAGGTTTCAATCATCTTCAGGACTATAAATAGCCAAGCCTCAACCATCAGAAGAACAGGAAAAAATACCAGTTCAATCAAGTCTACAAAATTTGCATTTTTTTGTTTTCAAGTGAGGAAATAATTGAGAGTGCTAGAGTACATTACAGTGGGTACTAGAGAGTTTTAGAACTCTTGCAGGTGTGAATTGACACCCAATCTCTTGTATTTTTCCTTCCTTGATCTTAGTAAAATTCGGTGTGTGTGTGACTGATCCTTGGACGTAAATAGCTGTGTGCTATCGAACCAAGTAAAAATCTGTGTCTTCTTTACTTTCTTACAATTTCCATCTCTGCAAAATCAAAACCAAGCAAATTATCATCAGTATAGGAAAGTGTTACACAAAAATATATCAAAGATTTCTAACAGATTGGTATCAGAGCCATTTTTAAAGTTTCTGCCCATATTCACCAGTCAAGAATCCATCAAGAAAGTTCAAGCATAAGTCTTTACAAAGATCCTACAAGATGGTCGGAAAAGAGATGGAAGTATTCACTGGAAAGGAGGACTTTGCAATCTGGAAATTACAGATGCAAGCCCTCCTTGAATCTTATGAGTGTTTTGGAGCCATAGATGCTACATATGAAGATGATCAAGATCCCATAAAGAATCTCAAGAAGGCAAAACTATCACATTGCAAGCTAATGCTGCATCTTTCACCAATTTTCATCAGAAAGGTGAAAGATTGCAACATAACAAAGTTGCTATGGGATAAACTGGATGAGATCTACTCAAAAAGGTGCTTACCTAACATGATGACATTGCTGCACAATCTTGCCAACTTCAAAATAAATACAACAGTAACTCTAGAAGACAATCTAGATTTCTTTTTCAAATTGATTCAATATCTTGAAGCCACTAGAGAGATTATTTCTGAAGAACACCAAGTAGTGGTGATTCTAAAGTCACTTCCACAAGAGTATAATGCATTCAGAAAAGTGGTGAAGCATGCTAGTGGTGATGCTTTAACGGTAAAGAGGGTTCTTGACTCTTTGATGGAAGAAGTGATAGACAACAATCACTTTAAGAAGGAACCAGAGGTGATGTTTTTGGACAATAAATCCGAAAACAGACCAGCACATTCTGCTTTCAAGAAAGGTGTGCAGAAAGCTAAAGGAAAGGGCAAACAAAAGAAAACAGAAGATGCAAAGAAAAAGGGTAAAGCAAAAGGTAAGAAATGTTTTTACTGTGATAAAATTGGTTATTTTGCTAGAGATTGCAGGAAGAAAAAGAAGGAAAAAGAAGAAGAGAAGACTGTTGTTGGAAATGTTGAAAAGCTTGAAGAAACTAGTGAAGATGAGATCCTAGCACTGACAGCCAAAGCAGATGAGCCAACAATAGACTGGATCCTTGAATCTAGCTGCACAATGCATGTCACTTCCCACAGGGAGTGGTTTTCTACATTTGAGAACTTATCAGCTAAGGTGAGGATGGCAGATGCAGGGAAGCAGGACATTAAGGGCATTGGCAATGTTTCCATCAAGATGCATGATGGAAAGAAAAGGACATTGATCAATGTGAGATATGTCCCTGGAATCAGAAAAAATTTTCTATCCGAAAGTGCTTTTGACAAGCAAGAATACAAGATCATATCCAAAGATGGCTTGAGAGAAATCATCAAGGATGGAAAGGTGGTTATAAGGGCAATTGAGAGAGGAGGCCTATATTATGTTGTAGGAACTACAGAAATCAACTTAACAGTAGAGGAAAAGGGGCTGAACTAAACAATCCTATGGCATGCAAGACTTGGACATGCAGGAAATAAGAGTTTAAAGCACCTAGAGCAACAAGGAATGCTACCAAATACTACTGTAAAGAAAATTGACTTCTGTGAAGGGTGTATCCTAGGCAAACACCACAGGACTCCTTTCCCAAAGAATGCAAGGAAAGCCACCAGCAACATGGAGTATGCTCATAGTGACTTATGGGGGCCAGGACAGACTCAAACTATGGGAGGAAAGGGATACCTCATGTCTATCATTGATGACAAATCCAGAAAATGCTGGATTAATCTCCTAAGGTCTAAAGATGAAGCACTAGAAGCATTCATCAAGTGGCATACACTGATGGAGAACCAAATTGAAAAGAGGCTAAAGTGTTTGAGGACAGATAATGGCTTAGAGTTCTGCAACAAGGAGTTTGATGACTACTGTGAAAAGAAGGGCATTCAAAGGCACAGAACAGTTAAAGCTACCCCTCAACAGAATGGAGTAGCAGAAAGTCTGAACAGGACACTCCTGGAGAAGACGAGGTGCATGCTACTGTCTTCAGGCCTATCCCAAACACTGTGGGGAGAAGCAATCAAGACAACAACATACCTAATTAATAGACTGCCTACATCAGCAAATTAATACAAGACTTCTGAAGAGGTATGGACTGGAACTAAACCCAATTTAACTAACTTGAGACCTTTTGGATGCAGTGCCTACATCCACCAAACAGAAGGAAAGTTAGAACCTAGAGCCCCAAAAGGAGTGTTTCTAGGATATCCTGAAGACATAAAAGGGTATAAAGTTCTAATTCTACAGCTAGGAGTTCACAAGACTCAAATAAGTAGAGATGTAGAGTTCAGGGAAACTGAATTCCCACTGCTGAAGCAAAAAGGAGGAGGAATGCAGGTTCAAGAAAGTGTCCTATAGCAGCCGGGATCAAACAATAGTTTGACTCCCTTTTATGTCCCACCCTCCACATATGAGGAAGGAGAAACAGAATCAGCTGCTGAACAGCCTAGAGAAGCAGTAGAAGAATCAATGGACTCAAGTTCTAATCCTCAGGAGGGAACAGAACAAGAAGAAGCAGCAGCTGAAACTCAAACACCTCTACAAGACTATCAACTAGTTAGAGATAGAGAACCAAGGCAGGTAATACCTAACAGAAGGTATTTTGACACTAACCTAGTTGAATATGCTTGTTTAGTTGCAGAATCTGTAGAATATGAAGCACCAGAAAGCTATGAGGAGGCTATGACTAGGACTGATGCAGATCAGTGGAAGAAGGCTTGCCAAAGTGAACACTCTTCTATAATGAAGAATGAGACTTGGAAGCTAGTTCCCAAGCCACCTAATGCTAAGGTGATTGAATGCAAGTGGATTTTAAACTCAAGGATGGAGTAACAGAAGCTGACCCGAAGACCTACAAGGCAAGACTAGTTGCAAAAGGCTTCAGGCAAAGGGAAGGTGTAGACTACAAGGAAATTTTTTCTCCAGTGGTCAAGTTTAAAACAGTAAGGATATTTTTGACCCTACCAACATTGAATGATTGAGAAATACATCAGATGGATGTAAAGACAGCTTTCCTATATGGAAGGCTAGAGGAAACCATCTATATGAAGCAACCTATTGGCTTCATAGACAAGCAGAAATCAGATCATGTGTGTTTGCTAGAGAAATCACTATATGGCCTAAAGCATGCTCCTAGGCAGTGGAATAAGAAGTTCCATGAGGTGGTGACAGAATTGAGATTCAAAAGAAGTGCCTATGATTACTGTCTATACTATAAAGACTTGGAGAAAGAGGAAGTGATTTATATGCTGGTGTATGTTGATGATTTAATCATCACAGGAAAGCTGATGAAGAAAATAAAAGAAGTGAAAGAAGCCTTGAAAAGGAACTTTGAAATGAAAGACCTAGGAAGAGCCAAGAAGCTAGTGGGAATGCAAATCATAAGGAATGAAGCTAAAAGGAAGCTATGGTTGATACAGAGGGACTACATTAGGAAAGTCCTACGCAAGTTCAACATGGAAGACTCTAAACCTAGCCCTGCTCTAATTGCTACACACTTACAGCTGACAGCTGATAAGAGTCCAGCAACAGAAGCAGAGAGGGAACACATGCGAAAATATCCTTATGATGTGGGTATCAGTTGCATTATGTATATTATGATCTGTACTAGACCTGACTTAGCACATGCAATCAACCTACTTAGCAGATTCATGTCTAACCCAGGTCTAGAACATTGGTCTGGTTTTAAAATAGTACTCAGATATCTAAAGGGGACCCTAAATCATGGACTATGTTTTTCTAAGTCTAACCTAGAAATACATAAACATATAAATTTAAATGGCTATGTAGATGCAGATTATGCAGCAGACAAAGACACACGCAAATCCTTATCAGCATACTACTTTACACTATCAGGTAACACAGTAAGCTGGAAAGTGCAACAACAAGCAGTAGTGTCACTATCTACAACAGAAGTAGAATTTTATGCAATCACAGAAGGCTGAAAGGAGCTAATATGACTTAAGGGACTACTATCAGAAATCAAAGTACCAACAACAGAGGCAGTTATACACACAGATAGTCAGAGTTCGATTTACCTTAGTAAGGACCCAGTCCTACATGAGAGGTCGAAACACATAGACGTTCGACTCCACTTCATCAGATACAAGGTCAACGCCGGAGAGTTTAACCTGAAAAAGATAAACGGTGAAAACAATCTGTCAGATTTTGGGACAAAAGTTGTTCCAATAAAGAAATTCATTTTTTAAAGAGAGTTTCTACAGATAAATGAAGCACCTTGACAGAAGAGGAAGGACTTACCAGTCGATTGCACAACATCAGAAGGAAAAAATTATTGAATTTTTTCTAGGGTTTCGGATTTCAGAAATCGACCATGAAACGAAAGATTGAGTGAGGGTTTATGAAGAAGGAGGGAAAATGTGAAGAAAACACAAAGATTCTTCATGAATCTACACAGAAAAGCTACAGATCAAGAGCACAACCTGAAAAGGTCGAAGAAGAAAGGAGAAGGTATCTGAAGCATACGAAGAAAGGTGACTCTGGAACTTTCCAAATGAAGACAAAATAGTTAAATTAAAGCTTAGTCAAATACATATGAGGCCCACGTGGAATAGCCAGAAGCATAGCCAAAACGCATAGTATTGGAGAACAAAATGGAGGATACGCATGGACAAAAACGTAGCACTTCATTGATATATTAAAGTCTAGTGCAAGTCAATTAAAGAATAAAAGGCGAAGAGCTTTTAAGTAAGTCACGTGGACAAGCATTAGTATATGCGTGGACCCAGTCAAAGTCTTGAGAAATAGAACAAGATGAAGGAGCCTTTTATTAAAACATTGATTAGGTCCAAAATATAACCGAAGGTTTCAATCATCTTCAGCACTATAAATAGCCAAGCCTCAACCATCAGAAGAACAAGAAAAAATACCAGTTCAATCAAGTCTACAAAATTTGCATTTTTTCTGTTTTCAAGTGAGGAAATAATTGAGAGTGCTAGAGTACATTACAGTGGGTACTAGAGAGTTTTAGAACTCTTGCAGGTGTGAATTGACACCCAATCTCTTGTATTTTTCCTTCCTTGATCTTAGTAAAATTCGGTGTGTGTGTGATTGATCCTTGGACGTAGATAGATGTGTGCTATCGAACCAAGTAAAAATTTGTCTTCTTTACTTTCTTGCCATTTCCATCTCTGCAAAATCAAAACCAAGCAAATTATCATCAGTATAGGAAAGTGTTACATAGAAATATATCAAAGATTTCTAACAATTCATATTATCAAAAGCCTCAACATCTTTCTCTAAATCCATACAAACAATGCAAGTTTATATAATAGCTAGTCTATCCAGATAAATGTTTTCGCATTCCAATATAGCATTTAAGCATAAAAAAGTTCAAGTAGCAAGATACCTCCAAGAGCAAGGTCAAAAACTTTGCCACTAATGGTGCAGGAAACAATGGGCATGGAAGAAAGACTGCTGCAATCAACAGTTGACTCTCCCAATGGACCAGGCATTCTATCACAAAGCTGTGGACATAGTACCAGAATCAGAAATAGAATCCAAGCTCAAGAACTATCAGATGTAATATTGTGTTGTCCGTTGTTTCTCCATGTCCATCATTGGCTGTCAAGTGGCTACTTTACCTTGTTGACATAGTTCAATATGCGTTCTTGTGTTTGATTCTGCTTCAGCTGGCTTTCCATCCAAACAACTGCCATCTCACAAGCAGAGCACATGGCATCACAAGGAAGACCTAATGTTTTACCATTTCTCTCATCCACCACACTCTTAATGCCCATGCTATGCAATCATAATTACAGCATAAAAGAATTTTATTAAACAGAAAGCTGAGAAATTAAATTCATTGAAATAGTATTTTCATCACTCAAAATAAGGATAGCAACATATTTAAAATAAGTTTATATCTGCAGAGGCTAACTTAGACCTTTGGTCTTATCAAATGTGCACAATCTAATTTGGGAACAGACCTTCTTTGGTTGTGCCTGCTCACATTGTACAAGCATATCAAGAAGAGAAGTTAAATCTTTTTCTTAATAGGAATAATGATAATGGTGACAACATAATATTAGGACAAGGTACATGCAAGAGTATATTAACAAGTGGAAACTCTTAGCTACACCAACTAACAAACATCCAGCTAGACTTTTACCTCAGCAAGAAGCAAATCCATTATGGTCTCTCCGTAGTGATTAACAACAGCCTTACACTCCTGGCTAACAACTCCAGAGGCTCCTATGGCCTTATTTATCATGGTAATAATAGTCTACAAATGCAAATAAAAATCATCAATGAAACAGATAGCATAAGCAAAAGTGTTACGATCCCAGGAATTAGAACGAGTTTGAATCGGGCTTGTTCTAACGAACCCGCTCTTGCCTCGATTCTTCCCAATGTTTGGAACTCAAGGGAGTTGCCTACCAAGAAAGTGTTTTCATAATTGTTTGATGATCTTATTCATGAAAATAGCTGGCTTCTTATAACGAAGCTTACAGACTCAATTTAGAATACTTGCCAAAATAAACTTCTAAGAAATAAAGACTCTATCCAAATTGATTTGAGAATAACATAAATCACGCAAAGTTAATTGAATAAATCGTTTCTCAAATAAACTAGCCATATTTAGCTCACTCAATCCCCCTTGTTATGCCTCTGATAACTCTTTCCAATAAAAGAATCCATAACATTACCCTCCCCATCAAAAAAGAGCTTGTCTGCAAGCTCGAAAGTTGGATAAGTGTTATGGAATTCATCGAGTGGTTCCCAATTAGCGTCACATTCTGCTAGACCAGACCATTGAGCCAACACTTCCCATGAACCACGATTTGAGGTGAGCTCGAACAACAACTGAAGGAACAGGAGAGGGCTGACTGTCAATGATCAGTGGTAATGGCATCACTGAAGAAGGCTGATCACCATGAAAAGGCTTGAGAAGGGAAACATGAAACACATTATGCATTTTGCAATTTTCTGGCAAGGCTAATTCATAAGCCACATTCCCAATTCGACGAACAACCGAAAAGGCCCATAAAACTTTGCCGTCAATGTAACATCCCATCACCGATGGGAGGGTAAATTGGTAAATTGGGACAGGCTAGTAGTTGCATTGCATATTTTGATGTGAACATTCATTTGGCCTATAATTTTAGAGGAATGAGTCTTTTGACACATTCCCGTTTATGTACATGCATTCATGGCATTTCCCTGCATTTATTTGTGAATATGATCTGTTTTATAAATTCTGAAATATTGCGCTTGAGAATTAGACTGGGAACTGTTTTAGAATGATTGTCAACTGTTAGTGACTCTTTGAAATTTTTCTGGAATAATTGGGAGAAAATGTCCGGACTGGAAAATTTTTCGAATGACGGACTGACTGATTGTATAATATTGAAATAACTGTCCGATGGCCATGAAAAATTAGATATATGATTTTAGAGATTAATATGTCGAGCCATTGGAAATTGGAGACAAATTGAACTAGAAATGATTGTGAAAAGAGAAGGAGATTTAAATGTTTTGTGAGGAAAAAAAAGACAAGAGGCTTATTTTTTTAACCTTTAAATGCCTTAGGTTTCGAAATTAGCAGAAACTCTTTCCTTTTCTCTCCTAGGGCACGATTGCTTCTCCTTCGATTGATCCCCCTTTCTTCCTCCTCGTGCGATCCTTGTTGTTCACTTCCTTGCTTGCTTTTCCTTGTTGTTAAGATCAAGTTGTAACCTTGAGAAAATGATGATTTGCGAGAGTTTAAAAGCTCACCGTGGGTGTTAGAGAAAAGAGGAAAGGGTTGGAGTATTTTCGATAGTTTGGAGATTTAAAGCTTGATTTTGGTAAGTAAATGGTTTAATGTTGTTTATTTGTTAGCTTGATGCATACATGGGGTTAATTGTGAAAGATTAGGGTAGTTATGGTTGATTATGACTGTTGTTAAAAGAGAAAAGAAGTGAGAAACTCGTCGAAGAAGGCATTTGAGAGTCCATACGTCGCAATGAGAAAATTGTGTTCTCATGCATGGTATGCTGAAGACCTTGTCGCCATGTGGCGATCACTTACGTCATGGCGAGCCTGGTTTTCCTGAACTGAGTTGGTTTAGTTTTTGAGCCATAACTAATGGTGTAGACCTCCAATAGAGGTGATTCTTGATTCGTTACAATCTAGAGAAAGAGGTTTACAATTGATATGAAGAATGAAAGTTTGAATTCAGGTTTTTGAGATCTTAATATTGAATGAAAGTTGGGTTTAGATTGCTATTACAACCTAAGGGTTGTTTCTTGATCATTGGGGTATAATTGTGAGATTTTTGAATTTAAAGAAATGCTATTGGGGTTTTAGAAACTGAGCCTAATGGGTGAAGTTGGATCTAGAGGATAGTGGCACTGGATTGAGGTCTTTCTTGAGAATATCCTAGTGGGTATGACTTGGTAAATTGACTGAATGTTAGAAATGAAATTGGTGGAGTTCTGTGATCTACCATTGAAATGAAATGTGTCATTATTGAACAATTGAGTGAAAAGTTAGTTTTGATAAAAGAAAGTGGAAATTGGGAAATAGCGCCGGGAAGGTCATGAACATGCATCGTGCATCTTTTACTTAAGACATGCGCATCACTGAATCTTTCTGATTATGCAGTTAGTAATGAATGATTATTTGACTGTTCTAGAGACACCATTGGAACAACATTCCATGGATATTGCTGGGACTTCCAGGCGGTAGCTCGAAAGTACAGGTGAGTAACCTAGTTGATTCCTCAATTTTTAACTGTTAAATGTTCTGTAAATTGTCTGTGACTATGAATTGTTATGTTTGGAATCTTGGACCGAAGGTCCGAGGGATTGAGTGATTGGATATGTTAATGTGATTGTTTGTGAATGTTTCCATGGGAAAAATGTGAATGTATGGTAGAGTGGAATTGGAATATGATATGACTGTTTCCGATAAATTGATTCTGATTGTATGTGATAAATGAATTCCATAATTGATTAATTAACAACGGTTGTGATTGGAGCTGCCACTGAGAGCTACAAGCTCGATCACTAAAATAGAGCCTCGAGCTCGAAAGGGATTAGTGCATACCCAGAGGGCTCTCCTATCCCTACTGATGCGTGGAACGTAGTGTATACCCAGAGGGCTTTCCTACTTCCTAAGACGTAATTACTGTTTACTGTGCCCGAAAAAGGGGCAGACGTGTTTGCATCCCTCGAGTAGGGGCGAAACAAAACCATGAGGGTGGCCCTCCATGCCAAAGCGGACAATATCGAATGGTGGAAGTGCATTCCCTGAGGGCTCTCCTCCCCCTAAGACGCGTCTACTGAATACTGTTCACTGTTTAAGCGTTCAATCACAACTCAGAATAATGGGAAAAGATTATGTGTATGGATTAAATTGTGGACTAAGAAAAAGGGTTAAATGCTCATAATTATGTGATGACTAATTTGCGAAATTTCTGAGTTCTGCGATTGCATGAGAATCTGATAATTGTTTTATGATGATACTAACTGTGTAATTAACTGAAACTGTGAATTGCTTGCGATATGCATGAATTGGGTGAACCATCGATGATGGTTTCTCATTGAGTTCGCAAATTCACCCAAAATTGTAACTATTTTTCAGGAATTGAAGAGTACCCCGTTAGACAAACGGGAGTATGCCTACTGCATGTAAGTCAGACTTGGAAGTCGGGATCAGTTCACGTCTGCATTAGTGTCATTCTAATTCATGTGTAAATTTGTATCTCCGCATAATAGAGCATTTTATTTTAGTGGGCCCCAATTGGGCTAATGTTGTAATTGAATTGTGATTACTGAAAGTGTTTAGTATTGTCATTGGGTCCGATTTGGTTATGGATTTTTGTGCATGAGTTGATTAAATACCGTTGAGTGCCATTTTAATGACTTAAAATGTGTTGTGATCGAAACTGCTTTCAAATTAAAACGGACCCAAATCATTTACTGAATTCTGCGTTTACGATTATTTCAAAAAGAAAAATATCTTATTGAGTTTTTGAACCGTTTCGACCGCTCTAGCATACCACCCCCATGAGGCGCGAACTCGGATATCACCCTCGATGTCGAGTTTGGGTCTTGTAGGAGTGGGATGCTACAGCCAATTTGTGTCTCACAGCTCCTGGTAAAGATTTTTGTCGATGTGGATGGAGGCGGAGCCACACAAAGGTGCCTGGAGAGAACTCAACTTCTCGATGGACTTTATCATAAATAGTCTTCATGCGATGCTGAGCTTGTGCCAACTTCAACCGAATATCACACAAAGTCTCATCTCTAGCAACCAATGCGTGATCGACGACTTCAACATTGGAGGATCCAAACTCATAAGACAAAAGATGGGGTGGTTCTCTCCCATACACCACTCGAAAGGGAGATGTTTTCAAGGCTGTATGGAATGAAGTAATGTAACAATATTCTGCCCATGGAATCCATGCAACCCACTTCTTAGGCCGAGTACCAACAAAGCATCGTAAATACATCTCAATTGTTTGGTTGACTACTTCCGTTTGGCCATCGGTTTGAGGGTGAAAAGCCGAGGAAAAAGCCAAATTGGTTCCGTGTAAATGAAATAATTCTTTCCAGAATTTACTAGTTAAAACCACATCACGATCACTAACAATAGATTCCGGCAAACCATGAAGACGAACAAATTGGAAAAAAATACCTCGGCCACACTTGTTGCAGAATACAGATGGGACATTGGAATAAAATGAGTGTATTTGGAGAAGCGGTCGACCACCACGAACAAAACAAATTTACCACAAGAGGTAGGTAAACCACCGATGAAATCCATTGATACATCAGCCCATACTTGTGTCGGCAATTGCAAGGGCTGAAGTAAACCAGTCGGGTTAAGATGTTCTATCTTATGTTGTTGGCAAATAGTACAGGCTGCTATATAATCTCGAATCATTGTCTTCATGCCTTTCCAGTAAAAATCGTGGCGAAGACGTTGCAAAGTCTTTTGAATGCCTTCATGTGTCGCATCATGGAACCCGGATAAAACCTTGGAAATTAATGGCGAAGTGGGCAAGAGACATACACGATCATCGGATAAAATCAGCCCCTCTTTTGTTGACCATCTCGGACCAGCCTCTCCACTCTCGACTTTCTTGAGTAGTGCACCTAAAGTCTCGGTCCCTTTTATTCATTCCGCACTTCCTCAAATAAGAATGACCATGGGCTGCTGATGGCATACAAAGATGCTGCTGGTTCATCACAGCGAGATAAAGCATCGATCAGTTTATTGGTGCTCCTCGTTTTATACTCAACTCGGAAGTCGAAACCCAAAAGCTTGCTCATCCAATGTTGTTGGGGAGAAGTTGAGAGGCGCTGCTCAATAAGATACTTTAGGTTGTAGTGATCCATCCGAATGAGAAAATGACGCCCCCAAACATATGGTCTCCAATGCTAGGCTGCTTTGGCTAAGCCGATCAACTCGCGCTCATAAGCTGGAAGTTTTAGATGATTGTCAGACATTCTTCGGCTGAAAAAAGCTATGGGGTGCCCCTGTTGATGAAGTACCGCTCCAATGCCATATCCCAAAGCATCACATTCGATGACGAATTCATCATCGAAATTGGGCAAAGCGAGGACCGGAGCATCCACGAGTTCTTCTTTGAGAGCAGCAAATGCCACAAGGGCTGTCTCACTCCACTGGAAGCTATTTCGACGCAACATTTGAGTTAAGGGGACAGCAATCGTGTCGTAGCCTTTAATAAATTTTCTATAATACCCGACCAACCCCAGAAATCCTCTCAAAGCCGAAACAGATTGTGGTTGTGACGAACATGGCTGTGACCAATGAGGACATTGGTCCTTATAGGGGGAAGAATGTTACGGTTTAATCTAATTGCAAAGTATGGGACTTGAATCCCATATTGATTAAATACAAAATTAATATAGGATTTATAAGGACTTTGGGTTCTCTACCCTCATAAGCTAGCTTTTGGGATGTGGCTCTCCTAAAGTCCTTATCAATTGGTATCAGAGCCAATCTTGGAGTGGTGGCCCATGGAGTGATGGCCTGGGAATGTCAGCCGTGACCAATATGGTCGTGACCAACAAGAATCTCAGAGTGGTGACCTATGGAGTGGTGACCTGAAAGTGTCAGTCGTGACTAACATGGTCGTGACCAATGAGAACATTGGCCCTTATGGGAGGACTAGCGAGTTAACAACTGCTAAATCTTGTGATGAAAGTGCCTGATGAATTTATCTGTGAGGCAAAATTTAAGATGACAGATTAAATAAAAATAATTTGAAAATGTAATCGAGATAATCATCGGTTGGGAGAAGAGCTAAGATGAAATAACTTTCTTCAGATAAGATAAAATAATTTACAATGTTTTCGAAGAAGGATTAGTCAATTCGTATACTCCAAGAAGAATTATGGAATTGGTAAGTGAAATTTAATCGGAGTTGGAAATGACATCAACCGAACTGCTTTAAATAAAGAAGAACAAGAACATGCTCAAAGAAGCAAAAATACGTTCAAGTAGTAAGACGTTGAAAAGCAGACGAAAGAAGAAGAACGGACGAAAGTTCAAAAGTAGATGAAAGCAAAAGCAGTTGTTATACTGGATAGATAATCTAGTGGAAAATCTTCAACAAAGCGACGCAGCATAAAAGCGAGACGCAGACGCGAATACTAAAGCGACGCAGATGCAAATAGTAAAAGCAGAGCGAAGACGTGAATAATGAGCGAGGAGAAGAATCGAAGCGAATCAAGAGTCGATTCAAGTTAGTTAGGAAGTCAACTGATTAACCGCTTACATAAAGATTCAAGAAAGAAGAATCAAGAAGCGATTGAAAGCATTGAGTGTGGAAAAATGGTGGAAAGAATCGAATGAAGAGAGACGCAAAAATAAGATTCAAAGCCTGTTTGAGTATGAAGATTGTGTACAAAAAAGAAGCAGATTCTAAGAAAATAGCAAGCACTGAATGAAGAATGTTGTTATACTGGACAGATAATCTAATGGAAAGATTGTAACAATGTTGATCTTTCTTGTAGTCATTCATAATGTGTGAATCAGTTTTTGGGTAAGAGCTATTGAAAAGCAGAGGGAACTTCAACAGAAGACGGAGTTGAACAGGAGAGGGAGTTGGCATTCTCTTTCCTTGTACATATATTTTTTTCATGTCAGAAAGGAACTCCTCTGTCAAAGCAGAGGTTTGAGGATTATCAGGAGGAATCATCTAGTTTAAGACATATCGCTTTGTAAAGTTTTATGCTCTAACTTTTTGTGCTTTATGTCTTACTTGAGTCTGCATTTTAATTTTCAATATCTGAATTTGGTCGTTTCACTTCTATCGTCTCGCTTCTTAATTGGGAGGTGATTTGCTTATTCTATCGTCCTGCTTGTTAATTCGGACGTGATTTGCTCTGGTTGGTTTTCCATAAATCGCTTTTCCTCACTCTAACGCATACGAACTTGACAAGGCGGAGAAGAAGAGAGAAAAGCAGATGGAGTTGAGAAAGTGAGCGAACTTAAAATAGATGGAATTGAAAAAGTAGGCGAAGTTATAAATATAGGCGGAGATGAAAAAGTAGGCGAAGTTAAAATATACGGAGTTGAAAAAGTAGGCGAAGTTAACAATACTGAGACGGACAATAAGAAAATTAGGCGAAGATATAAAAGCAGTATTTAAAAGCGATTTAAACACAAAAGCAGAGGAATCGAAAAAGGCGGAAGTTCAATTTTCTTTTGAGAGAAGTAATGAGCTTTGACGAAATACATCAAATTTGCTATAAAACATAATGGATCTTTGGGTAGGAAGCATTCATCTAAATTGAACTTGAACAAGGCAACATCCCGTAGCAATTAGCATGGAGAATACAAGCGTCGAGCGAAGACATAAAGGCAGGCGAAGAAGGGCAATCTGAACACAAGCAGGCGAAGCACAAAAGCGGAGCGAATGAGAAAAGCGATTTGAAGCTCAATTTTCTTGTCGAGAAGTAACGAGCTTTGACGAACTACATCGATTTGTTATAAAACATTATGGGCCTTTGGGTAGGAAACTCGAATTTGTAATAGAATTGACCCTGATATTAGGGAAACAATGGAGGGACGGCGCACTTCAGGATTTTTGTACTTGGATGTTAATGTAAATTGAACTTGAACATGATGTCGGAGGGCTGGAAGCGGAGGCAAGCGATTCACGATATTATGCTATCTATTATTACAATTCTTCAAAGTAAATTACACGTTAATATATTGAGCAATAATATGATCAAGATGCACAAGAAGGCGGGTTGAATTGTGATAAACTTATCGTTAACCCTTTAGAGATATGACTTGTTCTCTCAAACACTTATCGAAGTCAATGTGTAACTAGTTTAAAACTTGTTAATATGAAAAGTACGATTTAGATAAAGTAAGGGTTAGAGAGAGAAATACAGCAATTGATTCCGTCGATTTTTGTATCGGTGCTTTTACATTCCTAAGGCTTCCGCCTCGCTTTTTGTAAAATGCTTAATCGCTTTTCAAAAAGCTTCCGTCTTTTTGCTTAGTTTCCGTCGGTTTTCTTTTAGCTTCCATCATCTTTAAGTAAAATGGTTCAAATCTGCTTTTCTTTTAGCTTCCTCATCTTTAAGTAAAGTGCTTCCGTCTACTTTTCTTTTAGCTTCGTCATCTTTTCGTAAAGTGCTTAAATCGCTTTTCTTTTAGCTTTAAATCATTTTTAAGTAAAATGCTTCCGTCCGCTTTTCTTCCTTTCAATTGATTTTCTCATCGTATTACTTTTCATTTGTATATTTCTCTTTGTTGTATAGTTCTCTTTGTTTGTCATCAAAATTATTTAATCGTGAAGTCTGGTTTGTGAACATTCTCCCCACTTTGATGATAACAAATACTTGTGAATTAGAGAAATATGAAAAGTATCAAAATATCTGAATATTAAGAGATCGAAATAACTTCGCTTTTACAAAATATTACATACGCCTTTTCCTTTCAAATTGATTCTTCTTTTCGATTCTTCCTTCTCCCTATTTGTTATTAATCAAAAATTCTATTTCCCAATCGCTTCATCAACTTTTCAGCATCTTCTTAATTTTCTTCATATCCTTATCAAGTTTGAACTTGCTTCTTTAAAGTTGATGATTAAATTGCGATCGAGGATTACATCTCAACAACTTGCTTTTCAACAATAGCAAGCTGTTGTTGTATAAGCTTCCTCTTTTGAGACATTTGATTCAATGATTTGTAGGAGAGGTGGAGGAACATATCTGACTTGTTCAGAATATCAAGATCAAAGGGATCACGTATCGTGAAACGGTGCTTCAAACCATGGCATAGCTACGAATTGAGTTGATCTCCACAGAGGTCGATTTAGCGAGAATGTTACGTAAAATAGTATAACAACATTACGAGTTGCCAATCGAAGTGAGCAATATTGACCCTTTCGATAGTGCCTCCACATGGATCATCTGCTGTAGCCTCGGTTTGGCTTGATCACGGATCTTGATAAGCGAGATAGAGGTACCACTTCTTTTCTTTCACATGCTTCATCAATCGGTTTCACCGCTTACGCAATCTGATCGAAGTCATGTCATCCAAGGCCGGGTGTGGTTGAACTTTCACTTCATTTTCTCATACTTGAGTTCAAAAAATTTGGTGGTTGTAAATCGGTACCACCTTGATCCTTTATCTTGTCGAGTATTGGATAAGAAGTGAGGCGCTCTCAAATGGCTCTGGTGGATATGGTTCTTTGCAACTCTCTTGATTGATCATACGAGATATACACGAGAATCGCAGAAGACAAACTTTGTCTTTTAGTCGGTGAATTAACAAAAGCAACGACTGTTGTTTTGTTGGACCATCACTTGACAAGACCATGATTGCGCTCAGGCAAAATATTCTTCATCGATAAGCGATTATCCATCTTTGAAAGAAAATGTTGGATGGTCGGCGAAGACAAATAATTATGCCTATAAAATCAAATCATGTGGCTGAGACAACAAACAAATAATATACCTTGTCTTGTGAGGAAATTTGATGTTTTATTATTTGACTAATTCAAAATTTCACGGAAAACAATATTCCTTGTCTTTTTTGAAGTCTAAAGATTGAAAAGTTCGGGAATAATAAGAACTTTAAGCGATTCAGGAGTTCGCGCCCTTGTGAGCTACATATAATTGTCCGTGTGAGAATACAAGTTGACGGAGATAAATTCCAACATGATCAAGTGTTTGACCTTGGGATTTGTTTATAGTCATTGCAAAACACGATTTAATTGGAAATTGTGTTACGATAAAAGGAATTCCATTTTTTCGTTCTCTCGGAGATTGCGAGGGAATCTTAGGTATAAAAATGATTTTTCCTTTGTGAGGTCCAAAACAATTTCAGCTGAAATTGTATGATCTTTTAAATTGTCGCATATCAACCTTGTTCCATTGCATAATCCTTCCGTTGGATTTAAATTTCTCGAAGCATAATTGGAGAGCCTTCTTTCGACAAAAGTTTATGAGGAGGTAGTCCTTTAGGGTTCAAAGAATTGAGAAAATCTTGATAATGAGCTTGATGTCTGCGATCAACCGTCTTGTCAAAACTCACATATGAATGCAAATCTCTGTTAATTTTGAATCATGATGTCATTAATTTCATCAACACAATTATTAGTTGGACATAGCACGATCATTTATCATCGATACTGGTCGGATGAATATAAGCTTAGTCAGGGAAAACATTTTCCGATAACCTAGTAAGCACAATCTGTATATTAGGAAAGTATAATCGTAATGCAAAAAAGATTAGTATGTAATTTAATGAAAAAGAAGCAACCTATTATGATTCATCCTTGTTGTCGTAATGAATAATGAGTTCATCTGGTAAACATATTTGATCTTGTTCATCCATTGGTTGAGCCTTCTCAACCCATGATAAGAAATCACAAAATGTGGATTTGAGATAGCTCTCATATTTGTCGTTAAGCGAGTTTAGAGATATCTTTGCCGAGATGTGAATTTAGAAGACTTGAATCAATGAGTTGTTGTTTAGTTGCTTGGTGAATAAGCGGCAATGTTTGGCGAAAGTCACCACCAAATACAACAATTTTACCTCCAAAAGGCTGATCGAGTTCATTATATCTTGTAGTAAACCATTAAATGCTTCGATGGCTTCTCGTTTTGCCATGGAAGCCTCGTCCCATAAAATAAAATTTGGATTCAAATATCAATTTTGCAACACCGCTTTGTTTGCTCAATGACAAACTTTTGCTTTGATAAATCAAGGGGATTTTAAATCTTGAGTGAGTACATCCTCTGCTTGGGAAGAATTGACGCAACAACGCTGATGTCGCCATCGCTATTGTAATGTGTCTCTGTGATCGTAAATTTGCAAGAAGAGCTCGATATAAGAAAGTTTTACTGTTCCCCGGGACCATCGATAAAATAACTTGCACTCGTTGAAGTGAGAGGCGATTTCATTATTAAATCAAATACGTGCTTTTTTCTTTGGTTGTTTAGTTTTAATTGTAATAAGAAGTCCATTCATCAATCTCTATATTCATCTCACTTTCTACCTCCTTATTTTGCGTGGTGATAATCGAGAAGAAATTCATGTTCGATGAAATGATAATCATTAAGCTTTTTCCCATTTGTTCCAGAGATTTATTGATATCTTGAAGAGCCATTTTGTAATATCATCATATGTATCGTATTAGAGGATGAATAAGCATATAGGTAGTCGGGAGAGGTGGTCTCGAAAATTTCCCGAGTTCCTAAGATTTTGCGGTGAACAATAGAACAAGAGTGTAGCAAATAACAATCGAGGATGTTGGCATTTGAAATATGACTTCGTCAAGTGTTTGTTGTATGTAAGAGTCGGATGCTAGTAATCCTAATTGCGGTCGGCATCCACAAGCAGTTCACCTTTTCACCATCAACAGTTAACAAGTTGTCAAGCAGCGTTGGTCCTCTAACATTTGCGAGCAATAATCTCAAGTAATACCTTTCTCCTTCTCGAGGGTCAACGGTGACTAATCGTCCTATCACTTTTCTCCGCTTTCTTTCCGACCACGTCCTTGTTTTTTGATTCCAAACAAAATGTTGAGGGAAATCCGCATACAGACATTTCATTTCTGCAGCCTTTTGATTTGTTGAATTGGTCGAAAAAAATTCCGTAAGCATTGTTTTGGAGAAGTCAAAATTCCTCAATAAATAAGACAAATTAGCATCTTTAGCGAAGGAAGCAGTTGTTGATCTGGAAGGTGAACTTGGAGTATATAGATGGATGGATTAATCTCTGCAAGGCGGAATTCATATATGCGCCATAAAGCTTCGGGGGGTGAAATCCAACGGCCTTCTTGGAAATTTGTGATTTCGTCAATATCAGACCTGGTTTCTTGGTCGTTGACGCTAAAGTTGACAAGGTCGTGGCCCTTAAATACATATTTGTATAAATATTTAACAAGCTTCACAGTGGAACATATTTCAACATTAATGTGGCAGTCAAGCAACATCAGAAGGTACGGGTTATGAGGAACCACCCATCTATTATCAACCTCATGTCTGGATATTTTAACTTTTCTTCCATTATCTCTACGTCTATAGCACGGATAACTGTCTTCGCCATGGACAGTGAAAGGAGTAAAATCCTTGGGGTAATGACTTTTGCATACACCATTTCTCATGCAAGGGCACTGCTTGTTCATAAAACCACAAGGACCGTGGATCATGTGCTTAATGACAAGAGAATATAATCTGGAATTATCATCAGGATTAGGTATTTTGGTGATATGATTTGATCGTAGGAATCTGGATTCAACAGCTTAAATTGTGGTTGAAGTATTAGAAGCAAGTGAGCATGAGGGAATCCACGCTTTTGAAATTCAATTACGTAAACAAATGCGGCAACATCTCCAAATATTCCTTTTTTGATCAAGTGATTTTTCAGAATTTCAAATTTACATACGAACACTCTGCACTGATAAATCTGGTCTCTCTTGTGCTTTTCATGGAATTTAAGATTCTCTTGTATTTCCTTCCACATAGGGTTGCAAGTCATAGTGAGAAAAAATCTGGTTTGCCATATTTTGCACGAGCCATTGCATCTAGATAGCGCCGTTTCATGTCCTTGGGCGTAGATAAATGAAGTGGGAGGACAACTCATGACCAATTGTAGAAGCTTCAGTTTGACCAATATTATTATTATCTAAAACACCCTGCAAAATTTCTGATCGTATTTCGTTCTGTTTTTTCCTATGGAATTCAAGCCGTGATGTTTCAATCTTTATATAAGAACCAACAACGAATTGTTGTAGTAGTCTTAAGCTGTGGATAAGCATGGATTCATCATAACTTCTCATTTGAAGTCGATGACAGTAATACTCTCTCGCAGATACTACACCATGTTTGCAGTCCGGTCCTTGAGTAATTAGTAATAGTAAGAAAAAAATGATAAATTAGTTTTGCCCAATTAGACAATATGTCGGAACCAAGGTAATAAGCAGACAACTAACCTATGTTTTCGAGAGCAAATAATTCAGCTGCTTGAGTAAAAGTGTTTAAAGGAGCACCGCTTGTTTGATCAGAACCATTGGTGCTGTTTGTTTGAGAATTTAACCGCTTAATGCGAGGATGCCATCCTGATTCACCCCGTGGAAACAGAAGTGGGTATTGAAGCGGGTCGTAGCATGCATAATAAGATTGAATTCTATAGCTCCGACCTGAGTGACTGTAGACTTGGATATGAGGAGATTTATCATGCTGTTCATCATCAGTTTCAGTCCATATAGCAGCTACTTGGGATGCAGTTGGAAGATTGTAAACGTGCTGATCAAGACCCGGATAACATCTCAGAACAATCTGGTGATTTTCAAGGGAAGGAATATCTTTAAGACGGCGAAAGAACCTAGCATAAGGGTTATCTTGAAGAATTGTCATAATCAGCTTCAAGGTACTTTCACGAAGTTTATCACAACTGCCGAGCCTTTGTTGTAGTTCTTCATCGGTATCAAAGAAATAAAGTTGGATTCCAGATACTTTATTGCTTGTCGACACTAAAGCTGTCAAGGAAATGGTAAACTTGTCCTTGAACACGGAATGTATAAACTCCATTGTGTTTTTTGTCACCACGATCATATCGGCTCCATAGGAAGTGAAAGCTACATTGTTATTATATGTACGAACATTCTTTACGAAATGTTCGGATTCTTCGTCGCTATTTAGAAACAAAGACTTTAAAGCATAAGGCATCCGAGGAGCAACAATAAAATTTGTCTGACGAACAACGAAGCGATGGAGGTTCAAGGTAAAATCGTTTTGCGTTACAATATTGACAATCTTCAACAAAAGGGAGTATTCACTTCAACCGTAAATTCTGTAACAATGTTAATGTTGTAGGAGATGTGCGATGATTTATCCTTGAAGCGTATAAAAGGACATTATAATGATGTGGAGTAATTAGGTTGGAAATAGTTTGATATATTGTAAAAGCAGTTACCTTCATTTATGTAAGAGGGTTCATAACTTGGAAGTTGGTGGTGGAAGGTTCGATATTAATGAAAGATTCCTTACATTGAGGAGTAATTCTTTCTTTGAAGTGTAGATGAAGTGGAAGATGTGTTTTTGGCGACTCGATTTTCTACGTCGTCGCAACAATTCTTGTTTTTTTCATTTGGCATTTGAGCATAATTTTGGCGTCTTTTAGCATTTCTATCCATATGTAAATACCGAGGAATCGACATAATATAAACGTCCTTGATCTATCCATTCATGATCTTGAGGTATCACGGTGAACATTAATAAATAAACATT
This sequence comes from Erythroxylum novogranatense, assembly GCA_029891385.1. Taxonomy (NCBI): domain Eukaryota; kingdom Viridiplantae; phylum Streptophyta; class Magnoliopsida; order Malpighiales; family Erythroxylaceae; genus Erythroxylum; species Erythroxylum novogranatense. The sequence goes on along the minus strand of CM057229.1, from coordinate 45,299,345 downwards.
ATGTTTATGACCTAATAAACAATATGTCGAGCAAACATGAATACAAACCATTTAAACAACTAAAGCAGAATTTATATAAAAAAAATTATTTAATTTAACTACAAAAAATAGAGTATACATGCAGCCACAACGTAGAAAGGAGAATATGCTCTATTCAGGTTAATAAATAACAACAGCAGAATTTTGACTCAAAATTTATTTTACCTAAACATATATACCTTAGTACTCCAAGAATGCAGCAGAGAATAAGCACGGGAACTGAAAAAAATGGAGTATAAATGCAGTTAGAATCTAGAACGGTGAATTTGATAACTAAAAGAAGAGGGTAGTTGAGAGAAGTAAAGTTTGGGTGGAGAAAATGTTTCAGCGGTTGGGATAGATTTGGTTTAAGGATTAAGAGAGGAGAACAGGTAAGAAGTTAGAATATAAAGGTGTCAGCGGAGTGCGGACGACAGATCAAATATCGTTCTAAGTTATTTTGATGCCAAAGAAATTGCTCTTGAATGATTGATTGACAAAGGGATGCAAAAGGCAAGCTTGGAAGAAAAGGAAATGATTGTAGAAGACACATCAGAAGAAGCGTAAAGGCAAACAACGATAGTAATTTCGAAGAAGAAAATAATTGTAGAAGGTCAACTCGTCCCGAGTAGCACGTGTATAATAATTTTATCACCTATGAATTGAAACGTCGATCTCTACTGTGGTGCTCTTCTTCTCTAATTCTGTTCATGTTTGCTTACTTCTACAATATGTTTTTGGCAGGAATCGACATTATTATACTAGTTAGAAGATTATTACATACAAGAAAAACACGTCTTCTGGTTCAAACATTTTGGGCGTTACCGTGTCTTTCCTTGCCACAAGTAAAAAATTATGACGGTCTGACCTATGAATTAAAACGTTAATCTCTGTTCTGGCGTTTACTTCTGCAATACGCTGCTGGCAGTGTTTGACATTATACGTATTAATTGAAACGTCAATCCAGCTGACACAAGAAACTTCTGCAGTTTAAAAGGAAGAGATTGTTAAGTCAAAACAACTTGACATCAATGATTTCGATGAAGTACAAATAATGATGAAAAAGGAGACGATGAAAACAAGACGGAAGTTCAAAAGCAAACACAAGTTGAAAAGCAGATGGAAGCAAAACCAGACGGAAGCAAAAGCAGACGAAAGTTGTGCAAAAGTAGACCGGAGTAAAAGCAGACGGTCAAAAGCAGACGAAAGCAAACCACGTGTGAATTACGAATCAGTTTATGACCTATGAATTGAAACGTCAATCTCTGTTATGGTCCTCTTCTTGTCTTTGTAGTCCTCATTTTGCTTATTTCTGGAATAGGTTATTGGCATTTGGCTGGAATCGAGATTATCATAGCAGTTAGAAGATTATTGGATACAAGACAAAGAGATGTGAAAATGATTCATACATTTTGGGAGTAACCGCAGTGTGCGTCTGACGATGATAAAATTTCGTTCTAAGTTATTTTGATGCCAAAGAAATGGCCTTGAATGATTGATTGATAAAGGGATGCAAAAGTCGAGCTTGAAAGAAGAGCAAATGATCGTAGAAGGTGAACACGCCACGAAGAAAAGTAAAGGAAAACAATGATAGTAATTTGGAAGAAGAGAAAATAATTGTAGAAGGTCAACTCGTCCCGAGTAGGGCGTGTATAATAATTTTATCGCCTATGAATTGAAACGTCGATCTCTACTCGGTGCTCTTCTTCTAATTACATTCATGTTTGCTTACTTCTTCAATACGTTTTGGCGAGAATCGACATTATTATACCAGTTAGAACATTATTCCATACAAGAAAAGCGAGTCTTCTTAATCTACCGCCCGGTGTTTACTTCGCAATACGCTATTGGAAGTGTTTGACATTACCTATTAATTCAAACGTCAATCTACCCGATGAAGAAATCTCTGCGCAGTTAAAAGGAGGAGATTGTTAAGTCAAACGACTTAACATAAATGATTTCGATGAAGTACAAATAATTATGAAAAGGAGACGATGAAAACAAGGCGGAAGTTGAAAAGCAAACACAAGTTCAAAAGCGGATGGAAGCAAAAGGCATTTAAAGTTGTGCAAAAGTAGACGGCGGTAAAAGCAGACGATGCAAAGCAGACGAAACCAAAGCACGTGTGAATTACTTAATCAGTTTGAGCTAGTTACATAACTCAATTGAATAACATGTTCGTCAAGAATCAAGCAATCTGTTATGGTCGTCTTCCTCTTGCGAAAAATGAAAATAATTGTAGAAGGTCAACTGTCGGGAGTAGCGGTAAGAAATCTTTCACCTATGAATTGAATCGTCAATCGTTATGGTCCTCTTCTCTTTGCGATCTGATTTTGCTTACTCGGAATACGTGATTGGTATTTGGCAGAATTGACATTATCATACCCGTTAGAAGATTATTACATAGAAGAAATACAGATGTCAAGCTGTTGTGTCAACAATTAAGCAATCTACATTACGGTCGTCTTCCTCTTGCGAAAAACATAAAATAATTGTAGAAGGTAAACCTGTCAGAAGTAGCAGGTAAGAAATCTATCACCTATGAATTGAAACGTCAATCTGTGTTCTGGTCCTCTTCTCTTTGCAGTCCTCATTTTGCATACTTGTGGAATACGTTATTGGTATTTGGCGAGAATCGACATTATCATACCGTTAGAAGATTATTGCATAGAAGAAAACAGTTCGAGAGTCATTCATACATTTTGGGGGTTACGGTGTATTTCCTTGCCACAAATAAATCAATATGACGGTGTCGAGAAGTCTTATCACGTATGAATTGAAACGTGAATCTGTGTTCTGGTTTACTTCCGCAACACGCTATTGGCAGTGTTTGACATTATTATAGCGGCTAGAAGATTGTACCTATTAATTGAAAACTCAATCTCGCGAGAGAAAAAATCTATGCGAGCGGAACCTATTGAATCGCATGTTAAGTAAAAACGACTTGACATATATGATTTGAATGAAAACAAACGAACAAAAAGGCGGAGAATGCGAAAGCATAAATAATATGTTGACTTGACTCTTATTTATAACCTTCGTGTTCAACCGCTTGTCCACCCATCTGTAGTAGCATTATCGAGAAATTTAGACATAAAAGACGCATATGTTCAGCCATGCGATGACGCATTTAAATAAAGAAGACGAAAAGAATAAAGAATTCAAGAAAAGTGTCGGCCCAAAATATTTTTTAAAATTAAGCATGATTAGATTGATTAAGTAAGTTAAGTTAGCATTATTTTGGAATTCATGTGGGTAGATGGATGATGTAAGTTTAAGTGAGATTATAGCATGTTGAGAGTGGAGTGGATGACTTGAGAGGTTTAGAAGATAAAGAAATATGTTAGGAATCCAATGCTTCAAGAATCGGGTCATTTGGAGCTCTATAGCTCAAGTTATCCCGAAAACATCGATCTATGCACTGATTTTTTCTTTCAATTGATTTTATTTCAGCTGATTTTCGCTTCATTTGGTTTTCGCTTCGGTGATTTTCCTTCACTGATTTTGCTTCATTGATTTTTGCTTCACTGATTTTCGCTTCACTTTTTTTTTGTTTGGTGATTTTCCTTCAAATTGATTTTGCTTCATTTGGTTTTCGCTTCACTGATTTTTGTTTCAATGATTTTCGGTTCACTGATTTTGTTTCACTGATTTTCGGTTCATTTGATTTTGGTTCACTGATTTTGTTTCACTGATTTTCCTTCACTGAATTTTTTCAATCGATTTTGCTTGGTGATTTTCGTTTGGTGATTTTCCTTCAGTGATTTTTCATCGATATAAGTGGAGCGTTAGTCAAGTGTTTTGGGCATAGTTAGAGGCGAATCTCATTTTCAGTCTTCATGAGAGTTGTATATCTAGATGTACAAATGCATGAGTTAATGAAAACAGATTACATCGTCTTTTTTTGTTCGCACGTCTCGCTTTTAAATCATCTTTATGTCTTCGTCTCACTTTTGTATACTCAAATCTGTATTGTTAACCGTCACTTTTTGAACTCCGTTTATATTTTAAACTTCGTCAACTTTTTAAACTCCGTCTATATTTAAGACTTCGTCTACTTTTTCAATCCATCGATTTTGAACTTCGTCTACTTTCTCAACTCCCATCCCAATACACACGTAGTAGATTATGGGGTCCAAAACATGTCTTTAAAGTACTTGCAGAGGACAAGGTAAAATTAGTTACTTACTTTCTATATGAGATTTTTCACTTGTGTATCGATATTATCTTGAGAAAAATATAAATTGCAAAGCTTTGAACTTATGGTCTGTTATTGTTCAGATTGCCCGCCTTTTAAATGCATCTTTATGTCTTCGTCTGACTTTTGTATTCTCCGTGTGTATTGTTAACTTGGTATACTTTTTCAACCCCCTTTATATTTTTAACTTCGTCAACTTTTTCAAGTCCATCGATTTTTAAGTTCGTCTACTTTTTCAAGTCCGTCTATATTTAGAACTTCGCCAACTTTTTCAAGCTCAGCGATTTTTAACTTCGCCTGCTTTTTTCCTTCTTCGTACATTAGAGGTGAGAAAGCGAGACGATTGAAAGCAAAGCAAAGCAAATCACCTCCGAATTAAGAAGTCGACGATAGAAGAAGCAAATCACCTCTCAATTAAGCGAGACCATAAAAGTGAAACGATGAAAGTAAGATCTTGAAAAGTTAAAACCCGTCGCTTTTGATTAAATGCCTTTTTTCGTCTGTTTTTCTTCAGATCGCTCGCTTTTAAATCTGCATCTTTATGTCTTCGCCTCACTTTTGTATTCTCCGTCGGATTGTTAACTTCGTCTACTTTTTCAACTCGGTTATATTTTAAACTTCGTCTACTTTTTCAACTCCGGTTATATTAAAACTTCGTCACTTTTTCAACTCGGTTATATTTTACACTTAAATGCATTAGAGGTGAGAAAAGCGACGATGGAAAGCAAAGCAAATAACCTCCGAATTGAAGCGAGGCGATACTGGTGAAACGATCAAAGTGAGATATTGAAAAGTGAAAAGCACACTGAAGTAAGACATAAAGCAGAAAAAGTTGCAGCAACCGAAACTAAGACATAAAACTTAATGGGATAGATTGCATGCTCGTCCATCCCATTCGCTCTTAATATATATACGTAATAAAACTTTTCAAAGCTGCGACCTTCGTAGTTATATGGACAAAGATCGACGATGAATCGCTTTCATATCCAAGTCTGCACTCTGACTTCTTTGTTGAACGATCCATTTTGATTAAAGCAGATGATTCACGGTGATAATCGTAAAACTTCATTTCACAGAGGAGTTCGTTTCTGACATGAGAAAAATATATGTACAAGGAAAGAGGATGATGGTGGTGAAGTAACAGCTTTGCAATTTATGATAAATCTCCTCATAGCCAAGTCTGGACTACGCCTTCTGCGTTTGGGGGCACTCTTTTTCAGAAGTCTCGACTACGCATTCTTTATTCGAGCCATCTGTGTTACAGATGGCAACATGAAAAATCTCCTCATATCCAAGTCTGTTGTAGCCCTCGAAAAACATCTGTACACACCAAAACCTCCGACGTGCAGTTGGTGAAAAACCTTAAACAACCTTATGCTTCTGCACTACGCCTTCTGCTGGTGAAGTAGCAGCTTTGCAATTTATGAAGCTACAATATCTGATAAATATCCTCATATCCAAGTCGCTACTACAAAAAAATAGCCAAATACGAAAACTATTGACAAACAAAAAAAACCTTATGCTTCAAGACTACGTATACTGCTGGTGAAGTAGCGACTTTGCAATTATGAAGCTACAATATCGATAAATATCCTCATATCCAAGTCTCGCACTACTGAAAAATAGCCAAATACGGAAACTATCACACAAACAAAAAAATCCTAAAAGAAGATTTACAAGTAACAAAGGACAAAAAGCAACATGAAGCAACTCTTTCGACAAAGAACAACAAATTCACAAGAACTAATCAAACAACGACTATGACAACCACGATATCGACACGAGAGATAAGAGAGGATAAGAAAAACGTTAAGAAGATTTACAAGTAACACGAAGCGAAACCTAAGACCAACTGGAAACTGTAACTTGTAAATCTTCTTTACGCAGATTCTCATCTTCTCTTATCTACGCGACGATGTCGTGGTCATCGCAACTATTGTTCTGCGAAAGAGTATCGGTGTTCACCAATCAACAAAGAACAACAGCTAGGACAACAGGAACAGAGAAACCATCGATACTCTTTCGACAACAACATTACGACAACACGAACGGAGGAAACCATCGATACTCTTTCGACAACAACGGTGGAGAAAGCAGAGGAAGCGCAAGGCGTAGAGGAAAAACAAAAGAGAGAAAGGACACAACATGAATGAAGAGATATGAACACATATAAGCGGTGACAAAGGCACGATTGGGCGGTCGTCTGCTTGCGGTCGCCGACAAAATATTACAATGTAAGATTGCGTCAAGATTGAAGATTGTGTCGAGAAGATTGCGTGTATATCGCGTGAAGAAACAACATTCAATAAACAGTCTGGATTAAATAAATGGACGAAGAAGGAGATCTGACTGAATATAGGCCGTCAGATTACATGAAAAAGCAGAAAATGTAAATCGCTGGATTAAATGGACGAAGCAGATCTGACTGAATATAGGCCGTCAGATTAAATGAACGAATGGGATGGATTGCATGGTCGTCCATCCCATTCGCTCTTAGTATATATACTTAATGAATGTTACGGTTTGATCTAATTGCAAGGTATGAGACTTGAATCCCATATTGATTAAATACAAAATTGATATGTGATTTATAAGGACTTTGGGCTCTCTACCCTCATAAGCTAACTTTTGGGATGTGACTCTCCTAAAGTCCTTATCAAAAAGGGTATAGAAACCGTAACTGAGCAAGCTGGTTTTAATATGTCATAATCATATCTTGTAATTCAAATATTCTCATAGGTTAAATAACACCAAAAAAAACATGCAATAGATATGAAATAAAGCAAAATCACTACGAAAAAGGTTGCAGCATGCTGAAACCTGCCACTCAACACATTTTCTTTTCAAAATTACTGAGGGACAGGGTCATCGTCAGATATAAATTGTTGAAATTCTATATATTTTCGGGGGAAAAAAGAGAAAAGAGGAACATTATCTCCCTTCTCAAATAGAAATGCAACAAACCAGTGTAAGACTGACATTCAGGCAGGAATTAGGTTATTAAAATAGCTGGCTAGTGACACCGTAGAACAGGGAACAAATAAAGGGAGGAAATCCAATAAGTTCAGAGCATTTGTTTGTACCGTCGGACCTGCCAACAAGGAAGTGCCAGAATCTGCAATAGCTGAACAACCACCAAAACAGTACCCTAGGTAATGATACGCATAATAGTTAGAACTTTACCACAGGGACAGGAAATGTGCTTTCTGCTGAGCAAAAAATATTATGTAAAGGAATGGCAGTCACTGAGAGAACGTATACCTGTTGGCTTGCCACCAATAAGTACATCTCCCATGTCAAACTATCAAACAGGCGTATAAAAATCCAGGATGAGTGAAACATTAATTATATACTTCATGGTCTCACTAAAGGAAAAGCCACCACTAACGAACCTGCCAATAGCCATTCTGAGTGACGGGAACATATGTATGTGTGCCCTTATAATGATTTGGATCCACCCCACCAAATACGATTTCACCGCCTTCCTCTTCCTCTGCATTACGGTTAAGCCAAAAAGAAAACACAGGTTCCTTGACAAGACCTTGTTTAATCATGTTGTACCTACAAGACAAGCAACTGCTTATGCTAAAACCCAAAAAGGTTACGAAGCTGTCTGACAATTGACTATGAACACATACCAGACTGGAACAGCACCTCCAACTGAAATTTCTTGAAATCCAAGTCCTAATATACAATCAAACTTGGCCATCACAAATGTGACGCTGGGTTCCTTTGTTGCCTCAATAAGCTCCTATAATTTTAAAATGAAAATCAAAGGGGAATAATCACAAACATGGGTGAGTATGAAACGAGAAGGAAGCCTAAGATTACCTGATTTTTCACAATTAAGTTACCAACTTTGACGTCATCATTACTGAAGAAACCAGAGATAGCTCCAGAACCATAGTGAATTTCAGCAGATTTCCCTGTCAAATTTAATCCTTAATGACAGGATTCCTACTACAACACTCACGACTAGCAAGAAAGCACTGCAGATTGACGACCAAAGTTTAATAGAAATCCTCACAAAGGCAAAGAACATAACTGAATAGATCCAACTGTCACATAGTACAGAGGACCAACCACTCCAAATAAGAAAGAATGGCATGCCATTAAACGAATTATACACTCATCATGCCTCAATTTTTCATAAACAAAACAGAAACAATCGTGTGATATTGCAACAAAACCAATTCCATATCAACAAACTGACTACTTATGCTATGAATAATGCCTATTGGTCTTCAAGAATATCTACATGGAAAGAAACCTACCATTCTTCTTGTAGGTGCTTGATTGGTCAGCTTGTACTTGCTATGGAATTAACAAGCGACCTGCAGAGCATTACAAGCCCGTCAGTGTCTTGCCCACGATTCCACAATCAATTTCTTCACTCTATCTTCATAATGATAAATCTACATTCAGTTACCACATAGATAAGAAAGAAACATTTAAAACTTATCGAAAAGTAGCATTTAGATGATGGCACCCACAAATTGGAGCTACCAGTGTCAAAGATAACAGTGAACGTTTGAGGAGGAGTGTCGATGCCAATCTCACCATAGTACTGAGCATCTAAATAGTTCTTCAGTGCTACGATATCAGAGTCTTGGGAGTCTCCCACATAACCATGGAAATGGTATTTTCTAACAGAACCTGTAAATGCTTCTTCTGAGTCCAGCCTGGCAGCAAAGGAGGTTGTTTTTATCGTACAGGATCTTTGTCCAATTTTATGGTGTCTTATTTTATTCCATGAATCTCAGCCAGTTATTTATATTACGGGACTCACGCGAGACCTACATAAATAAATGGATGAGATTCATTGGACACAATAAGACATCATAAAATTGGAAAGAAGATCTGAGCTCGTTTTTATCCAATGGTCCCTTTTTCAAACCGATTCTAACTATGTTGGATCCCAACTTTCGGTGAAAATTAGAAATAGTAAAATGAATTCAATGAGTGTTTTCGAATATGAATTGTGTTATAGAAGTTTTTATGTCTTGAGGAAATTGATGAGAAAAAGAATTTATTGGTTTTGATGACTTTAAAGATTAGTTTTCGCTATGAAAGTTTAAGTGGATGAGATGATTGAAATAGGAGTTGAAATCAAGAAATAGAAAGTGAAAGTGTAAAATTTTGAAGAAATTAGAAAGTTTGACTTTTTTGAGTGGAGAGTTGACTTTTTGATTTGGGCAGATTTTGAGGAAATGATCTTCATGAAATTTGTAGATTATGTTGAGAGCTTCCTGTAGCCATAAAGTTTGACAGTTTTTGATATCGGAATCAAAAGTTACGAGTTTTCGAAGTTAAGTGAATTTTGTGTTGTTTTGGAAAAATACTATGGAGTATAGATTTGTGTGTATTGTGCTTTGAGGCCGATTGCTATACTGATGTAATTTGAATTGGAGTAAATGGTTTACGTGACAGTTATAGGGAATTAGAATAGCTTTAAAATGATGTATAATATGCGATTCTTAGTTGTGGAGGTTGAAAGATATGATAATGTGAAGTTTGGATATTGCTTAGGTGATTGCTAACAGGGTAGAAACTTTGATTGAAAAATTGACTTAGTTAGAGGTTGAAGTTGCTTTGGAGTTCTTCATGAACATTGTAGAGCTTGTTTTTATCTTTCCATTGATATAAAGCACGAAAATATTGGACAAGGGAGTAGAAAGTTATGGTTGTTAGAAGTTTTGATACTGTTTAGTGTGAAGCCGATCGACCAGTCACTTTGTGTAGAGTTTTTGACCCATTTAGAGGTCGATCTAATTTTTAATGTCTTCATAAAAGTTGTAGAGGGCTCTTTTATCTTTCCGTAGACACCAAGTTTGTCAAATTTGGAGTTCTGGATCAAAAATTATGATGTTTACAAGTTGAGATGTTGTTTAAAGTTTTGAGGAGATTATCGATTGGTCATCTTTGAGTGCATGTTTGACCCCTTTAGAGACCTCAATTGATTTTTATTCCTTCTTGAAAATTGTAGATATGTCTTTTATCTTTCCAACGATACCAAGTTTGTAAATTTTGGAGCTCAGAGTCAAAAAATATGAAGGTCGGAAGTTAGAAGGTCAGATCGCGCGAGCGATCGACCGCTCACGAGCAAGCGATCGCGAGGCAGCTCGCCCGATCGGGCGAGAGAGGGGCCTGCGTGCTGGTCGATCGGCCCGCGGGGTCAATTTTCAGCCGACCGACCTCTCTTCACTCTTTTGGTCATAACTGTTAGGCCCCAAATTGTTTTTATTGCTGTTATTAAGCGTGAACTGTGTTGATTGTATGATTTATTGCATAGTTTGATTTTATTGGGAGCATTAGTGGAAAATTGAGATTAACTTGAGATTAGTGTGGAATAAGTGGTTAGGAAAGGGGTAAACTTTATGAGGGCATTATAGGAAGTTCACTTAAGTTGGGAAGATTAAACTTAACAAGGAAGGGCATTCTAGTCCTTCTATCTTCATTTAGGGCTTAGAGGGAAGGAGTTAGAAGAAGAAAAGAAAAGAAAGAAAGGAAAAGAAAAAGAAGAGAGGAAGAGAAGAGAGTTACGGTGGAAGAGAAGAAAAAGAGGAAAGAATTGGGGTTTTGATTTCTTTAGATCTTCGAAGGATTTGAAGCTTCAACAAGTGAGTATGAGTTTATTTCTTCTTGTTTGAAATGGGTTAAACCCTAGATTTGCTTGGAATGAGTAAGAATCGATGGAAAGTTGGGTTCGGGGTTGTTCTCCAGACCTACATGTCGCGACGTGCAGAAGGCCATACATCGTGACGTACGCAAGGCCGCACGTCGCGACATACGCGAGGCCGCACGTTGTGACGTACGCGAGGTCGCGCGTCGCGACGAGTGTGCCTTCGTCGTGGCGAGCCCTCAGTTTCTAGCAAAGATGAATTTCAATGTTTTAGGCATATCTTTTGCTATAGAAGTCCAATTGAGGTGATTTTTGAGGCGTTGTAAACTAGAGACATAGGGCTACAAGTTTCTTGAAGAAATGAAGTTTTAAATCAGTCTCTAAGGATATGAAATTTTGGATGGAAGTTAAGAGTAGACTTATTGTTTCAGCATGAGTTATTGAATGGGATGTTGGTTCTTGTTTTAGGAAATCAAGTGAGGCAAGAGGAGCAAGAGGATCAAGAGGGAACTCATTCCTGAGCAAGTACAAGCAAGGAATTTAAGGTGGGTTCATATTTATAATAGAGTAAATAAGTCACTCATTGTTTTGTTCAAATCAAGAAAGGTTTAATAATTTAAAATTGCATCATTAATGTTTGCTGTAATTGCTATTGTGAAATGATTATATGTTGCTACATGATTTGCATTCATGATTCTTTTTTAAAAGACTTCAAAAAGGGTTTTTCTCTTTTCAAGAATACATGCACATGAAATCATGATTTCTAAAAGATACGAAAAGTGAATTTCTAAACAAGTGCCAGTTTGGCAATCAAGTTTACAAGACTTGCATCATGCATGATATGTGAGTTTGTGGTATGTCCCAAGAACCGTCATGTGCATGTTGACCATGAAAAGGCTTCGCTTGCCTGCCCGCAAGTGGCACAAAGCTCCCCACAAGGACTCCCTCAAGAAACTACGACTACACATAACCATTTCGATGGGAATGTGTAGTACGTCATGAACCTGGACTAACCCAAACCATTATGCTATGCTTATGTGTTTATGATTTATTATCATGTTTCACGCATTTAAATTTGGAATTTTACTCATGAATTGTTTACAAATCAAGCCTTTCGAGATGATGACTTTTTACATATGCTCAATTATTATGATTTCAAAGTGTACCACACGACAATGAGTTATCTTTTTAATAGTTTTGCTTATTTCTATATTATAAATGTGTTCCCACGAGCTTTATAGCTCACCCCCTTTACCTCCCCCATTCAGGTGACGAGTAAGAGACCGAGTGAGTCACGAGTTATGGCGACACTCCATTTTGTTCTATTTATGTATTTTCAAGTTTCACTTTTGGAAGTCAAGGCTTTAGTTACATTTCAAGTTCTATTGGTTCAAGCGTATTTTTGTATTTTTGGCATCTTGAACTCAAAAGTTGTAATTTGGTTTGAAATGTTAGTAAAGCTTTGTAAAACTCACCTTTTTGATATTAATGAATTATGGATGTGTTTGTTTCAAATAAATGAAAGCAAGTTCCAATTTTGTTCACTATGGGGCCCTTGAGCTTTCGAGGGTTTTCCTTCTTCGTTTGATTAATAAGTTTTGCCTCACGCAGCAAGTACTACGCTTTCATGCCCAATGTTGGGCTCCAAAAACAGGGTCCAAAAATAACTTCTTCGTCCGACTTCCGATCGACTCGATTTTCAAAGCGTTGGATTCCTCAGATATTTTTCTATCTTTCCATACTAGATAGATCGGTTTTGGCATTAAATGGAGAAAGATAGATCGGATTAAAATGAGCTGACCGGTGGAAAAGTTCTGAACATCATTTGGTATTTTAGAGATATCTCGAGCTATAGAGCTCCAATCGATTTGATTCTTTTTGGAAATTAAACTAGAGACATAGATCTACAATTTATCTGAAGGAGCCGATTGACAATTTAGCCTCTAAGGCTTTCAATTTTGGATCGGAATTAGATGTAGTGTTTAGTCTCAGTTTTGTAATGGTCTAAACATCGTTCGGTATTTTAGAGATATTTTGAGCTATAGAGCTCCGATCGGTCTAATTCTTTTTGCTAATCAAAATAGAGACATGGGGCTACAAATGTTCTGAAGGAGCTGATCGACAATTAAGCCTCTAATACTTTCAATTTCGGATCGGAATTTAGATGTAGTGTTCAGCCTCGAGTCTGAAGAACAAACTACAGTATTTTGGAGATATCTTGAACTATAGAGCTTCGAACGATCTGATTCTTGAAGCGATGGATTTATAAGACATAGGGGGACAGTTCTATAAAGTTTTAAGGAAAAAAGAAAGGGGCAATTTTGAAAGTTTACTTAAAGGGTTAAGTTTATAGGCTTAAATGGAGGGGCATAAGGGTCTTCTCTCATTCATTAATGGCAAGTTGGTAAATAAGAAGAGTGGGCTTTAGTATAAGAAGGAGCAGTGATGCACGTTATTGACATAAACAAAAGAAGAAAAAGAACAAGAGAGAAGGGAGAGCAAGCTTTCGGATGAGTGAAGGAGAAAGAAAAGAGAGAGAGTTAGGGTTTAATTTTTAAGGGTCTTCAAGCAAGCTTTCTATGTTGATTCAAGAGAGAAAAAGGTGGAGAATGAAGAGAGCTCCATCATGAACCAAGAAAATCCGAAATTGGAAAAGATGAAGGTAAGAGTCGATTTTCGATCTTTGATCTGTTAGAGAGTTTTTGGTTTAGATACCTTGGAATTGGTATGGGTTTGTGAATTCTAAAGTCAATTTTGGAGATTACATGTTTTAATGGGATCAATTTTGGATGAAAATTAATTAGGGTTATGCCCAATTTTATGAATTGGGGTTTTTAAAAATTGGTGATTTAGATAGCTTGATTATATGTGAATTAGTGTTTTCTAAGTTCAATTTTAAGGATTATGTTATTTATGAGGTTGAATTTGTGTGACATTAGTGTAGGAAATTTTCAATTGGAAGAATAAAAGAAGAAATGGTCAAATTGAAGCATTGGACAAGCTTCAAGCATGGAAATGAGGTGGGTACCTGTTTATAATAGAATTTATAAGCCACTACTGCTTTCTTTAAACAAAGAGATTTTCTGATTTCAATTGCATCATAAATGTTGCATCATTGTATGAATGGTTTGAAAAATCATTATTGATTCAATACATGAACTTTTGATGAATTGCAAAATACATTTGTGTTATGCCTCGAAAATTCCATGGCATTTCGTATATTCAAAAAAGAGCATTCGATAAATTGATTTAAGCATGATTATGTGATTGTGATTGGGCAAGAGAGAACCTGTTTCGTTAATCTCGTGCACGATGACCCATAGCCTTCTTCCGGCTGCCCGCTTGAGGCCACGAGGTCCTGAGAAATCGGACTCGTTGTGTTACGGTGTAAACCGTTGTGTTTAAGGAACTCTCGAGCTAATTGTTGTGCATTGCATATGTGATTTGCCACTGCATCTATGAATTGTCAAGGTGATGCATTCATGTTTTGTAACCTATGGGTTTATGGCTGAAAGCCTAAAAAAAATCATACTTTTTGCAAATTGCGATTTTGAATACCGCAAGAAAAGAACTTTTTGAAAATATACTTTACGGATTTCAAAGAAACGCTTTCTAAGACCATAAAAGAAAAAGAATTTCAAGGGTTTTGCTTATTTATTTGTTATAAACTGTTACCCACGAGCTATAAGCTCACCCCCCCTTCATTCCCATCCACAGGTGATGAGAAGAAGATCGAGTGAAGACAATTGAAGGTTTTGTTTGTATGTGTGCATATTGTTTTGTTGTAAGTTAGATTGTTGTTGAGAATTCTGCGATCATTGGATTGGTGTACATATTCGGATTTTGGATATTGATGTTGTATTATGGAATATTTTGTAAGCACGTATTTCATGATGTAAATACATTATGGATTTGTATAGAGAATAGAAAAGTAAATTATGGTTTTGTATTGTATATATAAATTTGCGTATGATTATGAATGAGATTGATTGTGTTGGGATGCCAGACAGGGGGTCCGATGAATGGCGTTGATTGAGATTATAGAATTGATGATTTCCAAATTAGAAAGGAGTACGGCTTTGTATGAGATCGAGTAAAATGAAAAAGAAAAAAAAAGAAGAAGGTTACATCGGATTTGATTGGTTTAGAATAGATGTATTAAGGTTTCCAACGCAAACGTTTTTCTTCGATAATTGTGTTCAGATGCTTTTTCTAAAATATTTGTTCACGGATGTCGAAAATTGGTTTCGATTCGATTTGATCCGATATTTGTTTCGTTTTGATTTGCTTCCGATTCTTTCACTTTAAGATTGGATTTGCTTTCGTGTTGTAAATACCATTCTTCTCTTTCGCTTATGATTTTGCTTCCGCTTTGTGATTTCCGTTTCGTTCGTATGCCTTATGTTCCTTTTTTTTTTTCATTTTGCTTTCGTTTCATATCCGTTGTCCGTTTCTTCGGTTGGGATCCAGTTTTCGGATCGGGTCCCAACAAACTAGCCCGTTCTTGGCTGTAGTGGAAACCGCAGAACAGACCAGCAACGAAAGTAATAGAGGCAACAATACTTTTCTGAATTTCTTCCCCATGATCACCTAACAATCAACACCAAAGTTCCACATTCAGACAATGAAATTCAAATATAGACGAGTGCACCAAAAGAAATTGAATGAGTGCGCGCCCTTTTGCATGTTTTATAAGCACACTGTACCTAATAGTATCTCAAACATACTTGTGCTAACTCAATCACAAATAAGTTTTCAGAATGAAATTGAACATCAATGTTCAAACAGAAGCCAAAACTGCATACATCAAAAGATTCAACTGAAAATGGAGACTTTCTGTCTTTAACGGTAAGCTTATGCAAAACCCATCAATCGGCTCTAATATCATATTCCAAAATTTCAAACATATATCTGAACTTTTCGAAGACTCGGTTGTACAACTTCCAGGGTCTAAAAAAAGAAAGCAGGAAACTTCCAATGAAAATCCTGCGCATGAAACATTACAGAGCATTTATTCTCAAAGTATCCACCCCACCTAGCAAAAATAAGAAGCAACTACACTCTTACTTTGCTGCAGAACCCAAACAACGTTGAACAGAATAAGTTGATGACAAACTGAAATTACATTAAACAAAAGAAAGCTCAAACACGGTACAGAACCCAGCTCAAACAACAAAATATAATTATAAAGACATCGACCAAGAGATAATGGAGAAAGAGAAGCATAACTAGTTTCTTCCAAAGAACCCCATTTACAAGAAGAGAAAGGGATCGTCACAATATAAACACAAGTTAAGTGAGTAGAATAACAAGCACTCAACACTTGGTAGTGTCGTAGAAACCGAAGAGGATATACGTTGAAAGCAAAGAAGAACGAAAACACCTGTCACCTCCTAGGACTGTGGACCCCCAACTAAGCCACACACACATGACATGAGCCGTTTTCACCAAACAACCCCTGTACTTTTGTATTATAATCATTAATGTCCTTAATAGGAGACGATTTAGCAATTGTTATGCCTACATATGTTAAATACTATGGAGACCGTAGGATCTGGTTGCTATAGGGATGATAAACTAGATAATTATGCTCATGCACGCAAACGAAGTACACGAGATTCTCGAGTTAAACTAACATTGCAGTTCGTGGCCGTTGATCTTGTGATGAATGGCGAATGAAGCCCGGTGGAGCATGGGCTGCGTGACAAGCGAATGTTGCTTGTGACGCTTACAGCTTACTTTTAAGCGTCAACTTAAAGTCGCAAGCCTCACTGTAATGCTTTTATTCGGATCACCTTTCTACGGTTCTGTTAGGCATCACAATGGGCAGGGCAGGCCCAGTTAAACCTCTATTTTTTTTTTGAGCTCAGGCCGCCCGACTTAATTGGACACAAAATTATTATTATTTTAAAATAATTTATAAAACGATTGATTTTGTTATTATTTTATAGTTATTTTTCTTATTCTAGTTTTTATTTTGGTTCAAAATAAAATTTTATTTAATTATTAATATTAACGTAGTTGCTTGTCACTGTTACTAAAATATATGTTAAATAAATTAATTTTACAAGTTAATTAATTTTATTTAAATCTTTATTAATAAAATTTTAATAATACATTAATCATATTTTATTAAATAATAATTTAAAAATTCTATTGTAGTTAATGTCTACTTTATTTTTAAAATTGATGTTAATATTTTAAATTAAAATTCTAATTTAAAATTTTTAAAATTTAATTATTTAAGATATTTTAATTTTAAAATATATTTGTTAAGTAATTATCAAACTTGAATACATAATTATTTTTAAAATAAATTTAATAATTAAATAAAGTGTATTTAGTTAATAATAAAATCAAAATATAATTCAAATAAGAAACTACAGTTACTTTTTTATATAGTTTTCATAAGTTACTAAAACCAAAAGAAACTACATTTAAACATAAAAATAAAAATTCAACTAAATAAACTATTTAATAAAATTTAAAATAAATGTAACTAAAATAAATATAAATAAACTAAAGAGGTTGCTAGGATTAAAAATTAATTAAAATGAATAATTATGTTATCAAGTAGAAGGTGACATACAATATTATAATTGACATATGTCAATTTACTAAAAAGTTGTTAATTTGTATGAAATAAAAAAAGCTTGGCTTTTCCTTCCACATGATACATTCAACATTTTGTTGAATCTTGAAATTGAGAATGTCCATATTTTGTGTAATTTGTCATTGTCCTTTGTTATTAACTATTATTTTGTTATCATATAAGCAAGTATGTATGGTATAAAGTAACCATTTTTCACCTAGAGTAATGTTAGTTTAAGTGAGTTGCGCTGTCAAGATCTTTTAGAGTTATAAATGTCATTGTCATTATCATCATCATCATCATCATTATCATTACATCTAGTCTTAAATTTTACAATAAAATGAGGTCTAAGGAGGTCTAATAGCACACAACATTTTTCTTACATAGCAGAGAGATTGTTTCTAGTAGACCCACATATAGATGTAACAATAAAAGAGTGATGCATGTTAAAGAGTAAATAAGTAAAACTAGTATACTAAATCATTATGTAAATAAAATTACAATAAATACATAAATAAATAAATATAAAATAACTCGACTTAAAAAAGTTAAAAACTAAAATATAATAAAATATATCATCTCTTTATCTTTAGAAAAGTACCAATACCTAGATAGTAAGAGAATAATAAAGTATCAAAGACTCGATTTTGAATCATACAAAATAAGAAAACCTAGAAAATGAACATGTAGAAACACAAATTGTCTGAAACCATAAGATCATTAAGTATAAAAATTCAACATTGAAATAAACTCAACAATATCAGACACAAAGAGGTCAACATAATAAAACTCGAAAAGCATTAAACACTAAAGAATATAAATTTAAAAAAATCCAACAAAACCCAGAAAACATCAAGGCAGAAAAGACTACTTAATTAAGCAGCAAAGAACATAATCATATATAAATGTATGAGAGTTTAAAGTAGTAATAATACTTTGAGAAATAAGAAGAAGATATTTAGAAGCTTTTGTTATAAAATAAATGAAAAATGTAAAACAAAATTTTGTGATTAACAAGATTCCAACTTGGCTGATATTTATTTAAAGTAAAAGTTGGGTAGTGAGAAAAGAAGAAGAGTTTGAACAAAGGAACAAGGAAAAATATTTACCATCCCAATTCCAGGGTTAATTTCATTTCGACACTTAACCATTTGGTGTTTAACACATATTGATACCTATTATATTATCCATTGGTATATTTTATGTAATCCAAAGGTATTTTCTGAATAATATTGTATTATTTATGGTATGATATGACTGTGTAATAAATATAAGTAATAAAATGGAAAACGAGAAGAGTTATTTAGAAGGAACAAGAAAATGTGATCGGTCCGAGGATACTGAAACAAAGGTGGTATTTAAAGTAGGAATGAAGTTTGAAAATTTATAAATAACTTTTAATTTGTACTAAAAATATTTAAGGTGCCAAGAGTTTGTAGTTTCTATAAGAAGATGAAAGAGATACGAGAATGGAGACTTTAATAGCATAACATTTATATGTCATAAAGGTCAGTTGTGCAAACTATGAGGGTCGAATAAAATGAGTTGTGAAAGAATTAGGTGCAATGCCTGAGTAAATTGCCAGCCGGAGAAAGATATTTAGATCATAATCAAGCTAGAAGATGTGCATAATCAAAAAATAATTTCAAGTAATGCAAGGTTTATGAGGCAACATTAAGTTGTGAATAATCAAGTTAGACGTAAATTAAAAATAAATGACAGGTACAAAATTAGGTCATGCACAATTGTAAAGTCTTTTATTTTAGCTACCAGGGAGTATGAGAACTTAACATATTTATGTAAGTACTGTCTTAGTCATATCGGTAGGTTAAGAAGAGTGAGGTTAGAAGAATAGAGATATAAAAGTAGTTTATAAGATATTTATTATAATGAAGGAGAAGGATAGTAGATTTTTGACAAAATTGACTATGATGAGGAAGGCAAGTTGAGGAATGTTTTTGGGCTGATATGAGGAGTCAAATAGTATATGTTAAATTTGAGCATGTAGTCATGTTTGATATCACTTACCTTATTAACAAATATCAAATATCATTTGACCCATTCATTAGGGTAAATATTTCCAGGCAGTTTATATTATTTGTGCACTTTTAGAAAACAAGAATATTAATATTTTTTGCTAACTCTTTCATAAATGGTTAAGGTGTATGAATGAGAATTCACCTAACACTGTAATTATAAATGAGTGCAGAAGTATACGGTAATGTCATTGAGGTGATATTCATTATTTTGAGGCATAAAATGTGTTTATGGCACATTCTAGAGAAATTTGTTATCTATAAGATTTATAAGAAGTTGAAAGCTACATTTATGGATTTTTTGTGATGTCAATAATATGAAGAATTTATGAAAATGGAATGAATGTTTGTGGAGTTTGACTTAGGAAATAACTCATAGGTTAAGTCTCTTCTTGATTACTGTATAAGTTAGGTTTCAATGTATGTTAAGGGGCATTTTTTGGCAAGAACATTAACAAAAAAAAAGGAGTAAAGGAATGGATGCTTACTTTGATGGCTATGCTCATATCAATAGCATATTGAGCTAATTTATTAAACAATACGAGAAAGTAAGCATGAAAATATTAAGCGAGGAATTGAAGTTTGATTTTTTTGTGCAAGGAATAATGTATTGTTGGTAACATGATTTAATATTGAGAAGGAATTTAAGAAAATATACACCCATCCTTATTTTATATTATACAGGAAGAAAAAATGTATGATGTTTTGTGACGTGAGAAAAATTAGACTAAAGAAAATAACAAGTTGTATGACGTACCGGAGATGGATGAAGGGCGCACCATAGTCGGATTATACATAGTTGCTTCAAACGAGTCATCCTTACTAGTTAAATCCAACTACTTTTTGTTTGAATTTAAGGATTGCATATTTCAAAATTTTTAATAGAGTGAAGATTGAAAATTTTCTACAAAATTTGGTTGTTAAAAGGTGGCGAAAACATGATATTTAATGGCATACATAAATAAATGTTGGTAACATTTGGGAGGATGATGATATTATTATTAGTAGGATAAAAATCATAATCAAGTTTTGTAAAGCCCTTGATTATGCTATTAAAAATAAATCATTTTTGAATATTGTATAATATATTAGAAGAAACAAATATAAAAATTATAGGTATAAGTGCAATAAAGTTATATGATGTTGGTTACCTTATAGAAATATTAAATCAACCTTTCAAAAGATGTTAAGTTGAAAGACTCAATCATCTCCTAGCCACATGATAGGATAAGAATAAGAAGGTCAAAATCTTGAGCAACAGAGGTCAAACAGAAGAAACGTAAAAAATTAAATTAATTGTTGAAGAATTATATTAGCAATAATAAATTAACATATTAAATGTTTTTTTTAATGATATCACTAAATGATTGATGATATATAAAATTACTTATTTAATGTTGTTAGTTGAGCATGAAGACCATTGGGGGAAATTAGGGTACTGTTTCATAATAATAAAGAGAAGGCTAGAAATATGAATTGTCATTTTGTTACATTTAATAACAAGAAATTATGTTGTATGATTTAGTGACGTATATGTGTGGGCTATCATGAATGTTCGGAATAGACAATGTATGAAAGTGATTACATATATATGTCTAAAAAACTTTCTTTCCAAAATGTAAATAGGTCATAAGCTCAACTTTAACCACTTATAGTAACTTGCTAATGACCATGACTAATTTTGGAAGTGGCTGTTATATTTAAGTACCAAATATAAGATGATGGATTTAATATTGTGGTTATTTAGACATGAAAAGAAGATTCAAAAGTTTGAAAGAAAGAAAATGTATAGCAGTCAAAGTTATATTCTTTTACTTGTTCCTAATATTATGAATAGGAAAAACCAAAGATTATATATGGCATTATTGTTTCTGATGTAAATCATATTCTTTATAACTTGAATGGATCCTTAAATGTAAATTAATTGTATATGAAGGATATTCCTTTTAATTTACTTAATAATCTTAGGATTCAAAGTTTTGATTATTTACCAATGACCCTATGCTATTTTTTTGTATGTGTTTAGAGAAGATAGCAAGAATCACACAATGTTAAAAATGGAAGTGTCCCTTTTTTTTATTTCTTTTTAAGGCATCAATGGAGTAGTACACGAATGACAAAATAAACGTATTATTTTCGATGCTAGCATCTACATATGTACACATTTTTATAGACGAACATGTTTGTTCCCATGTTTATAAATAACATAGCATAAATGTAGCAATTAATTCCAAATTGGGTCTAAGACAATTGATCTACTTTATAACTACAATCGTACAAAGTATAAATAGCTTATTAAACTAGAGAGATTCCAAAGTATCGATCCGATAGAGAACTAAAATACTACATGTTTTAATCAAATCTAACAAATAAATTAAATAAACAAAGAATTAATGAGAAGAAATTTACTCACTAACGAATGGAAATAAGATAATTAAAATAATGAAAGAAACCAATAAAACATTAAAACTTCATACAATTCTTAAGATTTATGATATACATTGAAATAACAATTAGTCTAAAGTATTTATACCTTTTATCAAGGCACACATGTATACTTAACTAGGTAACTTTTACCTCTAGATTCATACTTTTACCTAATCAAACTCATTAAGTATAGTTAGTATTATCGGCTATCACTAAAATCTAGGATATTGTCATTTCTTAGTGCTAAATTTGTTATTCTCCTAGTTTACAAATCATCCTTCACATGTCAATCTTTCATACAATCCCTATGATTCAATCTTATAGTGAATAGGCACAAATTCAATAATTGAGAACAAGTGAATAAATTCAACTAACCAATTATTAAATCTTGTATTAATAATTAAAGAATCCATATAAGCAATATTTTAAACCTTGACTAGGGTTTATAACCACTAAATATAATAAAAACTAAACACAAACAAATAAATCTCATTATAAAGAAAAGAGTAGAAGAAAGAATTGATATATTTTATCGCCAACTTCTTCAATCTTTCTCCTACTCATTTTTAAATGTTTAGAAAGAATGAAATAATATGAAAACTAAACAAAATTCTTCCTAAAAAAATGCTAAAAGTCTTTTGGGTTAATTCAAATACAAGCATTTATAGTTAGGATCACAAAAATAGACTGGTAGATAACTTGAACTTGTGAAATCACATGTTTTTGACTAATTATGTCCAAACATTAGTGACGGACTAGCTCCTATACTAGTGTTGGTCTTGTTTTAGGACATTTATTCTTTGCAAGTCATGATGTAACTGACGCTTGATACCAAGTTATAACCGAAGTTGGTTTTGTACTGCTTCTTTGTTTATAAATTCAAAATAAGTTTGACATTAGTCTAAGATTAACTTTGACACTAGTCTTATTTAGCTTCTTAATTTCATAAACTTTCAGGAAAGGCAAACATATGATATCAACAAATCTAGTGCTTGTTATACCTTATTTCACCAACTTTTCCACTTTTAGAGCAAGTCATGATGTAATTGACGCATGATACCAAGTTATAACGAAAGTTGATTTTATACTATTTCTTTGTTTATAAATTCAAAATAAGTTTGACATTAGTCTAAGATTAACTTTGACATTAGTCTTACTTAGCTTGTTAATTTCATAAACTTTCAGGAAAGGCAAACATATGATATCAACAAATCTGGTGCTTGTTGTACTTTATTTCACCAACTTCTCCACCTTTTATATATCTTTGAGTTAGAATTGGCTTCCCATGTCTTCCGCAAAGTTATTATCCATCTTATTTTCCAAATGTCTCAGAAATATCATTGATTAGACAACTGTGAAGAAAGTTGCACTACTAAATCTTGTGTCATCTACTTAATTTCGTCACCTATAAGATAATGAATTGAATGTAGAAAAACATAATAACATCAATATAAAACATGTTACAAAAGTCTCAAATAGAAAATAAATTAACTCCAAATAACATATGGATTATAGGCCAATCAAATTTCCCCATCCTTAATTCAGTGCTTGTTCTTAAGGAAATAACAAAAAAAAAATCCCAGCTAATGACCTAAAGAAAAATTAATTATGCTTTTGTAGGTGTATAATGACATTTAGCGTATGCCACAAGCCTTTAAACCTTTACGTATCCTTAGTAAAGTGTTATAAGATCCTAAGGGTTTAATTAAATAATACCCGCAAATATTGACCTAAACTCATTAGTTAGCTCCATAATTAATAACATAAGATATATAAATTCAAGTCTCAAAAGAATTACAAAATTTAATATACAATATTTCTTAAATAAAATCACTGTACAAAAATAACAATACAACACTATATTATACCTCCATCAAGTTCAAATACCATGAATTAACATATCATAACAAGATATTACTCATTCATACTAGCACTTGGGTTAGGTACTCCCATCTTCTTCTTATGAAAGTGAACTTAGTATAAGCTTGAAAATAATCTAATCTCCACTAATTAAATATATATCTACAAACAAAAATTGAAAAGATTGAGTAGGGTTATAATAGGGCCAAAGGGTTAAGTAAGGTATAAAGGAAAGGGAATAAGAAACAATTAAATTCACAACTAATAGAGCAATAACGAATAAATCAAGAGAAACAAATAAATTAATCCTCACTTTACTAACTCATAATCTTGCAACCACCTATTTTCCCATTTTTCAAACAAAGAAATTGTACCAATTAATTTTTAACACTTTATTTTATTTTATTATCTTATTTTTTCTTTTGAATTGATATGAGATTATCCTTTTACATTACCTCTTTCATATACTTTACCATCTCTCCTACACTTTTTTCCTTACATCCTCTTTTCAAAAACATCAAAACACAAATAAAAGCTTTATTTATAATGAATTATGGAATAAATACTTGTTTTTTAGGCTCATGATTCTTTAGGAAAAGTTATCAAAGAAGTTCAAATTTTAAATTAAGTTTAAAGGGCTCACTAACAAATTAATGTATAAAGGTAGGCAATTTGGATTGAACTCAATTCTAAATGCTTTTATCATTTTAATGCTTATACACATCTTATATATAATCTCAAAAGGATGAAATTTAAGTTTTAGAAATTCACTTGTAAAGAAGATATCAAAAGAAGAAATAGATAAATATGGCATGAAAGATCAAATTTCTCATAGGATCACTCAAGTCAAATCAAAGTATAATTAACTATTAAATTTGGTTTCCTAGCATTCATAATGTCCATATTTGCACATCACTCACTTAATCATACAATAAACTTAGTTTTTGACAATCAATCTTAAATAGGATTTTGCATATACTCATGCCTTCAACATCGAGCTATTAATTTGAGTCTAAACACCCCTAAAAATGAAGTTTTTGAAAACATAAAATTCTAGAAAATCTCATGCAATTAAATTAATCAATCCACCTTCACACTTAGAATAATATTGTCCTTATTATTGCGCATTAAGATAAACGTAATAAAAAGTATTCAGAAAACTCTCTAAAAGCTAGATAGCTAAAATAAGTTTTTTTCTTCATAAAGTACTTTACCATACTTGCACAACATTGTATACATGTGGAGGTTCATAAATAATGCAATATAATATGCACACAAATTCATAAGCAAAAAAGACTAACTTAAAAACAAAAGTTAAGTAAAATAATATATAAGTAAGCACATCCTAAACATACTATAAATAAATATATATATGCATAGATGCATAGCCAAAGTTAAGGAAGATGTATGTGGAATATGGAATGTGGAATGTTTGAGTTTGGATTTTAGATTATTGGGTTACTAGATGAGACTCGCATCAAATACAATCCAACACTAATGTCAGTTTTTTTAAGTGCTTGATTAATTTTGAGATCAACGCTATACGTACTTCTCTTAGCAATTCCATTTCTATGATGTATCTGAACACTCCCTAGTTTGTTTTAACTTTGATGTCTGTTTACTTTCAAATCGATACTAATTACTCTTTATAACCCTCAATTTAAACTACAACTCCATTTTTCTGTCTTTATTATACTAAACCTTCTCCTCCGTGACCTTAGGCTCAATAAAAATGATATTTATGCATGTATAAACACACAGAAGTGAAGAATTACACCCTAAACACATCAATAACCCTAAATAGAGAAACTGTATTAGGTAAAACACTAATAGTAATAGAGAATCTCAAAATTTTAAACCCCTTATACTTAAATATGGCAGTACTCCTAATGAAAAATAAATATGATATTAAACTCAATCAAATAGGCAATTAAGGTTTGGATTTATTTCCTAATTCCATGCAAGTTTGATGAAGTAAAATTTCAAGAAAATCTTTCACATAACTAACTATAAAAGAAATTCAACTCAATATTAGTCAGAAATAAAAAACTAAGAAAATAAAATTAAGGTTTGAACATTTGTTTACTTTCTTATAAGTGCTTCTTTATAAGTTTTCTAGATGAACTAAATCACCAAATGGAGCTAGTCACCAAGACAAATTGTATGGATATCATCGCACTATCACTTTCAAAGTAATGCTTTAATCATTACCTATAAGCCATGGATGGCCTTCTATCTATATCTTTAATTTCAATGGCACCATAGGTTATAGTTTTGTTACAATGAACAGTCCAAACCATCTAGACTTCAATTTCCTTGTAAATAATTAAAATGAGAATTAACAAGGATATATCTTATCTAAGTTTAAATTCCTACCTCATGATATTTTTATTTTGAAATGTCATGGATTGCTCCTTGTAAATTGGTATATTCTCAAAGGAATATTTATAACAAATCTAACTTATTTAATAGGGATAGCCTCTTCTAATAACTAACTTAAGGTCATAATTGAGTTTCTTTGTCAATCACAAAGCCTTATGCTCAATCTCAAGTAGAAGGTGACAAGATTTGCTAAACATCAATCTAAAGGGGACATGCCTAAGAGGGTCCTAAAAGTTGTCTTATAAGCCTAAAACGTATCATCAAGTTTCAATTCCTAATTCCTTTTGGAAATATTAACCCTTTTCTCCAAAATCAATTTAATCTCACAATTACATACCTTTACTTATCCATTTATTTAAGGATGATAAGTGGTTGAGGTTTTGAAGATATACCCATTATTTTTTAAAAGTGACATGAAGTTATAATTATAGAAATGGATATCATTGTCACCAATGATAATTCTAAGTATAACAAAATGAGAGAAAATGTTCCTTTTCATAATGTTTACTACATTGACATTGTTAGGAAAAACTACTGCCTCTACTTACTTTGAAACATTATTAATTGCCACCAATATGTAAGTATTGCCATACCAAAAAGGACATGGTCCTATAAAATATATGCCTCATATATCAAATAGGTCTACTTTGATAAGTATATCTTCAGGCATATCATTTCATTTACCAATATTTTTTGTTTGCTAGCATTGGTATGTCAATGACAAACTCTTGGAATCTTTAAACAATGTAGGTCAATAAAACCCAAATTACAAGAATTTAGCAATGGTTATGTTGGCACATGATGTCTATCTAGGGGAAGAGTGACATAAATGTAAAATTTACTCATCTCCTCCTTAGGTACACATCATCATATAATCCCATCAAAACATCTTTAGAATAGAAAGGTATCATCCCGATAATATAACTTATCTTTAAAGAGGAATTTCTTTTATGTTGGGGAACATCTTTTAGGACAATTCTTTGTAGAAGTTAAGTCATAAAATCAACAAATTATATGGCTTTTTTTAATATTAACAAACAAAGTCCTTTTCAAGAAATTTATCATTGATGGGTTCCTCATCTACATAGTATCCTTTCTCTTGTCTTGAAAAGTTGTATGCTACTTTCTGGTATAGGATTTCTAAGTCAAATTCTTGTAAAAAATAATATAACAAACTAGCCTTAACTTGTCATCCTTTTTAGATAATATATTTTTCAATATTAATTAGTCAGTATATACTGTCAATTTGGAATCAACAAGAAGATCTAAAATTTTAAAAGTAAAAATGATATCTATAAATTCTTCCTTAGTGGTAACATAATTAATCTTTCAATAAGAAATTTGCTACCATAGTTTCAATTGATAAGGCAAAGGAGGTATTTTTATTGATTCTTCAAAACTCATATTGGAAATGGTAAGGCTACCTTGTTTTTGTTGGGCAATTAGGCTTGCAAAGTTCTCTATTCATTAGGGAAGATATCTCCTCACTTACCTCCAGAATTCCTTTGTATGCTCGAGTCAAGGGAATCATTCAAGAAGGAGGGTGGTCTTTGAACTTCAGGGGGAGTGAAAGACTCTAATGTTTATCTACCTAATTATGCTCCTAATATCTATTTTAGTGACAATATTCACTGGTTACTAAACAATGGAGGAGATTTCACTAATCATTTTTGCTTAAGAACAATTAAACATTAACTTCCAAATATTGGTTTGTACAACATAGTATGGAAAAATGCTTAGGTCACTAAAGCTTCTTTTATCACTTAGTTGGATATTAGAATAAGAATCAAAACCAAAGATAAACTCTTTGTCATGGAGGATTAGATATGCTTACTGTGCAACTTGCTTCTAGAATCAATCAACCATGTATTTTTTCAATATAGCTACACTTTAGTAATATGGAGTATAATGTAACAAACTTTAGGGATATACTACCCTTTCCAGCATTGGTATAGTATCCATGGTTGGGCTAACAAAATATACAGAAGGAGTTGCAAATTTGTTGATCTTAACCTAACCCTGACTTGTTCAATATAGTTTATCTGGAGGGAAACAAATAGGAGGTTTTTTAAGAACTTTAAAAGGGACAATCATGAGTTAGCTTACAATATCTACTATGGATTTGAGAAATCATACAACTTCACAATCCGGATTACTTAGATGCTTCCCTAAAAAGAAGATGGGTCCTAGATTAAGTTAATGAGTCTTATTAGAGTCACACACTTCTAGTGGTGTTTGATTGCTTAGAAAAGTGTGCTCTTATATTTTTTCTCTGTATTTTATGATTGCTTTGTACAAGATACTCTATTAAGTTTTATTGATACTTTTACTTTACAAAAAAAATGGTAGCATAATAAATAAAATGAAGTTTTTAAACCTATTTTTGGCCTAATAAAACCCCCATTATATAGTCACTAGCATCACACATCAACTTAAAATGCCAGTTTCATTTAGGTATAACCATGATAGGAGTTGAAGTTAGCTCCTTCTTCAACATATTAAAAGCAATAAAACACTCATTATGAATTCAAAAGGAACAAATTTTTATGATAAGTGTCATAAAGATTAAGTAATTTTGGAGAAATATTTTATAAAATGGTGATAGAACCCAAAATATCTAAGGAAACTCTTGATGGAATAAATTGAAGTCAAAGGTGGCAATCTTTCTACAACTTACACTTTAGTTTGATGCATGCTAATTCCATGGCTAGAAATCCTATATCCTAGTATAATTCATTATTGTATCATAAAATGAAAATTTTTCCGATACAACACTTGCTTTAGATTAAATAATACCTTGATGGATTTCTATATAATGTTAGAGAACACTGGAAACTTTTTAGAGCATTACATGATTTAAAGGAAATTCACCAATAAACAAATGTGTCGTAGGACATGTAAATGTTGTTTTCTCTTAATCATTTACCGTTATTGAAATTTGATTGTATTATAAGTATTCATCAAGGAAGTAGTAGAACTTTTATCCTACCAATCTTTTTAACTTCTACTTAATAAACAATAAGGGGAGTGATTTTTACGAGTGGTAGTGTTTAATTTCCTATAATAAATAAACACCCTCTGCTTAGTGACAAGCCTAAGCGGAGAAAGTAATAAAACTCATAGCATACCAATATTTTTAACATCTATAATAAGTGAAATGATTTTTATGAGTGGTAGCATTCCATTTCCTATAATCAATGAACACTCTCCACTTAGTGATAAGCCTACTATGAACTAACTTATCCTTCTCATTAGTTACCATGATCATACCCCTTTTCTTTAGTACAACCTACACATGACTCACCCAAAAACTATAAGAAATATGATATATGATTTTTGCACTTATGAGTTTAACTACCTAAAAGCCCTTATCTTTTTTCACATTTGGAATGAGGAATTGTTGATTCTTTGTATTAAGCTTGTGATTATCCTCTATAAGGATTAGTTGGAAGCACAAAGATGGACTAATCCTATGAACAATAGAGATAGTCCATGCAATTATTATCCTATGCCCTCTTAAAACCATAAGTAACTTGTTTTATTATATAGGACTTAAAAGAAGAAGAGATAAAAATATGATACATATTATCTTATCTTAGATATCCATATTATAAATGAGGATTTACTTATCAATTCAAATGTCGGTGCTTCTGGGCTTAGGTTTTACTTCTTTTAAATCATTAAAAACTTGAGAACCATATATCTTCGCTTCTAGCTTTAAAGTAGAATCCATGATGTTTCCTCCTTTTATCATCCATTCCTAAAGTTAGACTCGCTTCTAAAGGATTAACGTTAGTAACTTTAAACAAGTTTGGATACATAATAGGGATAATAATATTAATCTTACATATTATCAAGGGCAGTACCTTTCAAAGCCTTGGATGCGGTAAACTCTTCCTTGTTATCCCTTATCTTTATTGCTAACATGCCCTCAGTTATATCAATTATCGCCTCTCTAATATCTAAAAAGAGCCTTCCTAAGATAATGGTAACCTATGTCATACTCCATTCTTATTATCAAAAGGTCACATGAAAAGATGAATTATTCTACTTTAATAAGTAGGTCTTTCACTACCTTATATAGGTACTTAATAGATTGACCTACCAACCTGACATAATAGTTAGCTAAAGTTCTCTAATTCTAAGATTTTTAAAAAGAGAAAGAGGCATTAGGTTAACACTAACGTCAAATTATATAAATAACTATAATCATCAAAACCACCAATATAACAAGGAATAAAAAAACTTCATAGATCTTTTGACTTTATAGGTAACTAGTTTTTACAATATCATATTATACTCCTTAATTAAAGACATTATAGCATGCTGTTGAAGTTTACTTTTATTAGAGTTGGTCTCCTTTAAAAACTTTACATAAGTTAATTAAGGGGTCTTGATGTGCAACTTCTTAAAAATATCTAAAAATTTCTTAAAGTTACACTTATCCTTTTTCTTCTTCAACATCTAAGGGTATGAGATGGGAGGTATTAGAGATTTTATATAGGACTTGATTGTCTACTTAAGACTAGTGTTAATTGAATATAGAAACAATGTTAGTTTTATTCTATCCAATTTGTGTTATGCTAATTCATACTGACACTAATACTAGATAAAGGTGAGACCAACACCTATTTACTTCTATCTTAATTATTTTTTAGACCCAAATCCATACCACTATCAAATGAAGGTAAAACTAATGTTGATTCCTTTTCCTTTGGATTTGTTGGGCCCGGGCCCCGTACGTCCGAATCCCCGAGGGAGGGTCCCTCGGGTCACCCCGACGTCGGGCACTCCATAAACCGTCGGACCCGATCCCAACATCCATACAAAGACATATTCGATTCGCACATACATAAACATATACTCATACATACCATCGCATGCATTCTCAACATGCATTTCCATATCTCAAATTCATAAAACATATGCCATTCTCATTCGAAGAAATGCAACAGTATTCTCAAATGCAGCGTAATACAAAGTAAAATGAAATTTCAAAATACAAAAGATGCTCCATGATAAAATGCTCGGAGGGCCAATCCAAATTACTAACTTAAGGCAAAGCTCTAATTATTTGGAAGTTTCGATGCCTCGCCAAGTCAACTATCGTCTCGATCCGCACTTTGAGGAGGGGAGAGTAATGGGGTGAGCTGCGAAGCTCAGTGGCATATACGTTTATAGCCATTGGCAACGAGCCACACATTCAAGCAATACATATATAGATATAATATACATATCACTAGCAAATCATAATTCATCAATTCAGTTCACATTCAATCAGTATATGTCAAGCAATTTCTATTTCTTATCGCATCAATCATTATGCAACAAATCTATCAAATCCATCATATCTTATGCTCATCAAATCAATCGTATACACAAACAATCGGCTCGAGTTCAGAATCCATCCGGATAACTCAAGGTAAATCCGTAATCCATCCGAGTCCGATTTCTCAAAGATCTCGTTGCTAGCAAGCGGCAGCCGGAGAAGGCTTTCAAAATGTCAACGCACGTGACTCCATCCGTAACTCTCTTGCCCAAACAAAGCACATAATCCATTCGATTCATGCTCAAAGCATATCATAATTTCCATTCTTTCCATTGCCATAAAGGCCCATTAATCCATGCATAATTATGATCAAAGCATATTCAGCATCTCTCATGCAATTCAATACAAATAATGTCATATAACGCAAGCAAGCACACATCATGCAATTGCCCATACACACAATAACGATAAACATATTACCCACCTAGTATCGCTGAGTATCAGACTCACTGTTGTCCTTCCTCTCGCGATTGGGTCAAATCAGCTTGGTTCCCTATAATAAACCAAGTTTCCACATAATTAATAACTATAGCAATTATTTAATAAAGCTCGAAAAGCAAAAAGTAAAGCGTTAAAAGTCTCCATCCGATTCCCATCGAAATTCCCGAACTTTCCGAAACAATTCTCGAATTTCCCTTCTTCATACAACTTGTAGTCCTTAATTTCTAGATCACAACGAATCCAAGATCACCTCATTCGATATCTACACCAAAAGATATCCCTAACAATATAAACATCTCAATTTCGGAAACAAGGGGCCTCGCCGCAACGAAGGGACGCTCGTCGCGGCGAAGGTTAACGCCGCGGCGAAGCGAAGGCTCGCCACGAACCACACGTCGCACGTCGCGACGTCTCCCTTCGCACGTCGCGACGTCTACAGCATTTCACATGTCGCGACGAATAATCGTAAAATTATTTACACGTCGCGACGTGGTTCCCTTCTTCGTTCGCCGCGGCGTGTTCATACGCACGTCGCGACGTCTGGGTCGAGGAACTCGACTCCGAACCCAGATTTCTGCATTTTTTCAATTCAAACTCTTCCCAATCTCAAATGCAACACAATCAAATTATAGATCAACTCTTATAACGCATTTCTAACCCATTCTTAGCTCAAAACCAGGCACAAACGAATCAACCCAAAGATTTATCCATATTTTTTACCCAAAACCCTAAACCATTGATTCTCCTGAATCCACACGGTCCTAAGGTTTAATCCAACCATAAACAAGATAGAAAGGACTAAAACTTACCGATTGAAGCTTTAAAATCGTCGAAACCACTGAAATCGCAAACTCTTCTTCTTCTTCTCTCTTCCTCTCCACCGACGGCGTTTCTCTTCTTCTCTTTTCTTCTTTCTATTCTTTTCTTATTCTCTTCTTAAACCCTAAAGGGCTTGGGCCCTTCCTAAAAAGCCAAGGCCCAACACAATTTAATCAAACTAAGGCAAAATCACAATTATCACAATTCATACTGAATAAGATCATAAGAAAAAAAATTCGGGGTCTAACAGGATTTCCTAACAGTTTCACTTCCTTCTTTCTACTAATGTCAATATCAGGTGTTTTTCCATTCTCAAGTTAATGGCACACACTTGATTTTTGGTGTCTACTTTATACTACTAAAAGGATACCCTTGACCTCTTTTACTTTTTTTTCTTTGCTAATTAAGTAAATTGCATTCCTAAATTATCAAATTATTTTAATTGTGAACCTATAAAAGTTACTTAAGCATCTCTTTTATAGTGTAGCCTTATAATGATGGTTATTGTAAAAATTAAGGTCTTTATTGGAACCTAGGTGGTCCCATAGGGTTGCCTACTTCATCTTCTTACTCTTTTCTATAAGGGATTTGAATGATTCCTCTACCCTAAATTGTATGCATCATAAAAAGACTCATTCGTCACTTGCTTTCCTTTATTAGCATCCATATAATTCATCTCTTTGTAGTAGTTTGAAGTTGGCTCCAAATTTAAGAATATATGGGAATGATTCCTTTATATGTCACATTGATAACACACCTCCTTGTAACTTATGTTAAGGTTCAAAAACATCTTCATTTGATTGAGAGATTAACTACTTGTGATGTTAAATTTGAAATTATTTGAATCTTATAAAAGGGTGCTTTTGTTTTTCCTCTAACCACTTTGATTGATGAGTTCCTTACTAATGTTTTATAATATTCTTGACCTCTTTGACTATTTTTTGTAGATAGTCCCTTATGCAATTATGTTAATTACTATTTGACATGTTAGGGTGAGGTTGTCATAAAAGCATTGCATTACCAACTACAATGAATATTAATGATGTGGGAATTGGCTAAGTATAGCTCTATATCTTTCTAAAGCATCTTGGAATGCTTCCTATTTATTCTATGTATAATTTCAAATCTATCTTCTCAATTTGGTGGTCCTATGTACAAGGGAAACTCTCATCATTAATGTGTTGAACACTTAATTCCACTCCTAAATAACAACCATATTCTTTCTTACTCTTTCATGCATATAGAAAGCATCTCATCAAAAGCTCATCTTTTATAAGGCCATTTAGTAGAAATGTTTGGTTCACCAAATAAAACTGCTTAATGAATGTGATCATATCTTCACTAGGTGATCCAATAAATATCAAGAGGGAATGAAGATGTAATTTTTTGGCTAATAGTTCTTCATCCTTTGATATAACCTAATGTATAGGGGATTACCACTAATTACATTCAATTAGATGTCTCATATGTGCATCCTTAATGATTGTTTTTGCTCTGTACCAAGATCCATGTCATCTTTTTTTGCAACCATCTCTTCTATACTTTTTTTACTTTACTTTTTTCTATAAGTTCATTTAATTCTAGGATCAATTTGAAGTATGTTATTCAAGTGTCACTCTTGCATACCGTATTTTGTCTTAAGTACTTAAAAGAAATAAAGGAAATCACAACAAAAAATTAAATAAAATTAAACTAAGATTAATAAAATAAAATCATAGTTCTTCTTTATGACATTAAAACTTGATCTACTTTAAATTTATAAACACACAGAGTCAATTATAGATAGTTTGTTAAAATGAATTGTTAATAGTATCGATCCTTTAGAGAACTAAAGCACTAGATCCATTAATATTGGCTGAAAATAAACTAAATAAACAAAGGATTAATGAAAAAGCAATTTTCTTACTAACTAATGAAAACAAGGTAATTAAAATAACAAAAAATTAGTAAAAAAAACATTAGAGATTCGGGGTTCACTTATATATCTAACAGGGGCAAAATAAGCACTCATTGCCTCTTCCATCTAGTTTAACTGGTCATCTTCATCCTCTTGGAAATCTTGAATCTCTATGACTCTTTTTTTGTATCTCCCCTAACTCCTAAAGCATTGTGTCACTCTATATGTTCATTAAATTAATTAAGGAGGTGGCAGACTAACATTCTTGTTCTTTGATGTCTCTTCCTTATAGAACTAAGTAGCTTCTATTGGTTGGTCAATAGTCATATCCACATGATCTTCCATCTTTTCCTCATCACCACCAACCTTAACATCTTTTATCTTGGTTACATCATACTCTCACCTAACAACCTCATACATCACATAGCTTTAATATCAAGTTCAAACATTATGTATTTAGTTTTTATCAAGAAGTTATAAATTCCTTACTAGGTACTTGATGTTGGTTAGATCATACTCTCACCCAACAACCTCATACATCACATAGCTTTAATATCAAGTTCAAACATTATGTATTTAGTTTTTATCAAGAAGTTATAGATTCCTTACTAGGTACTTGATGTATAAACCTCCACATATTACCCCCTCTTTTTCTCAACGCCATCATATATATAACTTCTAAAATAGAATGTCAAGTTGCAATATTGATGTACAACTAAGCACCATAAGTAGAACAAATTGTGTTGAGTGATTGCTCATATGCTATCCCTCCTCCTAAAAATGGACTAGGCAATTAAACAATGTAAATGGTGATTTTATATATAAAATATTTCTTCTTATGGGATTGTACTTATAAGTTCTATGCGGAATTTTATGCCAAGATTCCAAACTTATATGTATGTCTTCATTATATAAAATTGGTACTATAAACATTTCCAAAAATTTGTGTGAGTAAAACCTATAGTTGACACTAAATATTAAAATTAACATTGAGAAATATGTTATTGGGACCCGATCCGGAGATCGGATCCCAACCGAAAAACGAAACGAAAATGGTTGAAACCAAAGCGAATTCAAATCGAATAAATCGAACTGAAACAAATTCCAACATCCGTGAACAAATAACGTACAAATAACTCGCGTTGGAAACCTTAGACTACATCAATCTAAAAGTCTGGTACAATTTTTTTTTCTTTTCTTTCTTTCTTATTCACTTTATTCATCTTTCATACAAAGCAAAACAATTTCCCCTTTTTGGAAAATTCATCCTCAATCAAACTCAAATTACTTGATTTCTCTTAATCATTCTTAATCATTTATATTTCAATCTCATCTATAACAAAACTTATCCTTATTCATCCTTTTGCCATAAAAACCATAACATGTCTTATACAAAAACAAACCATATACAAATAGTGCTCCCAAAAATTGGGCAGCATAATGGCTGTATTTTCATAAACCCAAACCTGCAAAGGGTTTTAAAACTCACTTCTATGAATACCAGCTCAATCAAACCACACAACTCCTCGGACATCCTGTCCGGAATCCAAAACACAAGCATAAACAAACATAATCATTCAATCCTACTGCATTTCAATCCAAACACAATCCCAGTCAGATTCAAATTCGTCCATATCCATACATATCCGAATCACATTCATAAATTAATTCAGTCCACAATTTCAGAATTCAATATACATCAACCTCTTTTATATACACAAATTCATAAATCACGTACATCAATAAATGCTTGCAGTACATTATGATGATTTAAGCCATATACAATATTAATACCAAAATCCCAATTTACACAAAAGAGAAATGATACAAAATTGAACAACACATCTTGACATTCTTTCATCCGATCTCCCGCTCGATACTTGGGGATGGGGATGAAAGGGGAGGGCGGTGAGCTAGAAAGCTCGTGGATAATATGTTTATAAATTGAAGGATAAGCGAAAACATTTTGCCATTTATTTTTAAAGGTTTCACGGTAGAAAACTGGTAAATTTCTTATTTCTCAAACTTTGCAAATCATTGCTAAAAAAATTTCAATAGTTTCACGGCTGAAAATCCTCAATAGCTTATTTCTCAAAATTCTTACATTTTTCACACTTACACATCACATGAACAAATTAAAAAACATGGATACACACAAATATAAACAGAATAAAAAACACATAACATATCAGAATGGTTTGGTTCAGTCCAAAACAGAACGTACTTCACATTCCCGCATAGTAGTCCTGTGCAGCCATGAACGGAACGTACTACACCTTTCCGCATCGCGGTTTGGTGTAGCCGTGACTTATGGGAGTCCGAGATCGAAACTCCAGTGCCACTACCGGGTAGTCAGGAGAAGGCTTTAAAACAGACAAGTGCACACACTAGTCCCACTTATGGGACCTGACCAAACCCACATAACACATAATTCGAAACCGAAAAATTCGGATTGCCCGAAGGCACTTTTCGAAAATCTTGATTTTCAAAATTTTCATATCACATCATCATATCATATCAATACTTGATCCAGTCTCATATCCACATATCACATCACTTCATATAGCCAAACATATTCAATCTCAACTCATCAATTTAATCACATATAAATCAAATTCATAAAAATGAATGCAATTTATTTCTTTAAAACATAAATCAAACGTATACAATTTCATAAAGCATATTGTTCAAATTTTTCAAATAATTCGAAAACATGATTTGCATAAATCTTGTATTTTCTTAAAAACATTCCGAAAGCATCGAATTTAATCCTTCGAAAATCAAAATTTTCAAACAATTATATAAACAATAATTTCTTAGAAATTTTGCTTCTTGATTTTCCAATAACACATGCTTAGCTTAAAATTCAATAAATAAACATACTACCTACCTCGAATCAATGCTAGAAGCTTGTCCCTAGCTCCAATTTTCCAAAGCTTTTCTTCTTTCCTCCAATTTAAAATTCCCTAAATCAAATTCACCCAAATTCAACATCATAAAAAGCATAATTACTCAAATTGAGCTTATAACTATCTCCAAAATTGAGCTTACATATCACAAACCCATACTATTTTCAAGGAAGCTAAACCAGAAATTCACTAAAAACTCAAAGATAAAAATTCATCTCTTACCTTATTTTCCCCATTTTAGGATTTTTCTTGTCTCATAAGGAAGTTATCACCTTCTTCCATCTTTTCCCTTTAGAATCAACTTGAAATCATCGTTGGAAGGTAGCAAAATTTCGAACCCTAATTCACTTTCCCCTTCTTTCTTCTTTCTCCATCGAAATCCCTCTTCTCTCATTCCTTCTCTCTTTTATTTCCTTAGAATCGTGCTTCTCCTTCAAACAAATGACAACCCCTTTTGTTTATAGTGCCTTGTCATTTAATGAGGGCTAAAAGACCAAATTGCCCATCCACTTAAGCCTAAAGTCTTAATTCTTTATGTGATCTTCCACAAATGCCCTTGAACTTGATTTTAATTCATGCTTACTTTAGGAGATTTTTCTCACTATCACATTGAAGGAATTTGCCAAAAATTTCTTCTAGAGAAATGTTACTAATTATCTTAATTTCATAATGCCACCAAAATCATTTAATTTGGTGGACTACACCAAAAGTTATGCTCCAAACAGTTTGGACATGTCTTATGTTAAATCATTTTCTAGAACGTTATTTCCATCTAAAAATTGACATTCTTAAGCACAAAATTAAAACTCGATGTCTTCATAACAATTGTATCCCTATTTATCTATTTTATTCCAAATCAAGAATCACCTCATTTGGATTACTAGAGCAAAAGTTATGGCCAAAATACGTTCAGATGTTCCTAATCTAAGACTGCACACTAATCCAAACTTCAATTCAGGAATTGAAAGTCTTAGGGGCTAAATTAAAATTCAATTCCTTCTTATGATTTGTAGTCCCATGTCTCAATTTTATTTTGCCTCAAGAATCAAGTCAATCGGATCTCCCCAGATCCCGAATTTTGCAAAAGACTGAACCATATTTAGAAAATTTATCCAACTCATTTTGATTAAATTAATCATCCTTAATTTAATCGAATAAAAATACAAATTTCTCCTGAGATTGTAGATAATTGTCTTAGGAATCCAACTCTTCAAAAACTAAGTCAATCGGATGTCGGACGGAAAAGTTATAAGCAAAAGATTGAAGAGGGGTCATAAATAATAATTAAATAATTAAAAAATGAAATTAATTAATAATAAAAATCGCCCCCACGAGATTGCTCCTGCAAATTTTTTCTTTATATATATATATATAATGTATA
Organism: Erythroxylum novogranatense; assembly: GCA_029891385.1. NCBI lineage: Eukaryota > Viridiplantae > Streptophyta > Magnoliopsida > Malpighiales > Erythroxylaceae > Erythroxylum > Erythroxylum novogranatense. The sequence goes on along the minus strand of CM057229.1, from coordinate 45,260,434 downwards.
TATATATATCCGAATTTTCCAAAACTCATAACTTTTGTTTCTGAATTCCAAATTTGACAAATTTGATATCAAAAGAAAGCTGAAAAGAAGCTCTACAACTTCCATGAAGAACTCGAAAATTAATACAATCTCTAAAGTGATCAAATTTCTCTGCCCAAGTAATAAATCTCTAAACAATAACTCAACTTTGAAAATTTCTATCTTTCAACTCCAAAGTCCAAACATGTCATATTTTATATCAATGCAAAGATCAAAAAGAAACCTACAACTTTCCTGAAGGACAGAAAAATCAATTTGACCCCTAAGGGAGTCAATTTGTTTCAGTCAAAAGTTCTGTCCACTAATAATCATGCTAAAACAATAACAAAAATTTCCAAAAATCATAACTTCCTATTCCATGAACCAAAAATTCTATACTTTATATCAAAATAAAGATCAAATCAAAATCTTCAACTTTCATGAAGAACTTAAAGACTAATTCAACCTCTAACTAAATCAATTTCTCAGTCAAAGTTTGTGCTATATAATTGGTCAACTTATGCACATCCAAACTTCCAAATTTCATATCTCCCAATTCTTTCATCCACTAATTGCATAATATACATCATCGTAAAGCTTGAAAAATCATCTATGACTTTCATGAAGACAACTTAACTCAATTCAGACCACATCAGTACATAATTTGTCTCATAGCACAGCATACACAATCTTACACTTAAGAACATTTACAAAAGCAAAGTCAAATAACCTTAACTTTGACTGTTCATAACTTTTACTCCCGATATCGAAAAACATCAAACTTTATGGCGACAGAAAGCTTTCAACATAATCTACAAGTTTCATGAAGATCATTTTCTCAAATTTTGCTTAAATCAAAAAGTCAACTCTCAAGTCAATCTTTCTATCACTATTCATCCCCAATAGTCAAACTTTCTTAATTCTTTAAATTCTCACACTTTTTCTCTTTATTTCTTGATTTTCAACTTCCATTTCAATGCACTAATTCACGTTAACTTTCATAACCATACAAATTTATTCAAATCCCAAAATTATCAAAATCAATCAATTCTTTTTCTCATCACTTTCCTTTAAGTATAATTACATCTATACCATAACATATACACAAAAACACCCATTTCTTTTCAATTATTATTTCAAAATTCCACTTAAAAATTGGGGTCCAACATTTCTCCCCCTCTTAAAAAAATTTCATCCTCGAAATTCCTACTAAAACATCATCAAGTAACTTATTCTTTCAAAATGTCTTTCTATATGAACATAATCAAACATTCTCTTAACTAATTTCTCATCACACATATTCTCAACTATTCACACTCATTCACTTTTTGTATCAAAAATACCTCTAATATCGTATCAAAGTCACTATAACCACAAATCAATATTTCTTAATATAATTTCACAATCGATTGTCCATTTCTTAATAATCCCTAATATGGACCACAATCATTCAAAATCAACCTTTTTGAACTTTCATACCTATATTACCATCATCAAGCTCGTCTTTCAGCTTTTCATTCTTTCATCTCATAAAAGTATAGCCAATTTCATTCCTCCCAATTCATCAAGACTTTCTAATCTCATTTTCATTATCACATTCCTAAAATCAATTATACTTCTTGTCACCAAGATCAAACAATCACTTAGCACATTCCCACAAATTTAATTTCATCCTTTGAAACTTTTGTCAATTTCTCATGCCAATCACTCATACACATACGCCAAAGTAAGATTCTATTACTGGGCTCTAATACCATAAATGTTGGGACCCGACCCGGAGACCAGATCCTAACCAGAAAACGAACCGAAAATGGCCGAAACCAAAGCGAATTCAAATCGAATAAATTGAACTGAAACAAATTCCGACATCCGTGAACAAATAGCGTAGAAATAACTCGCGTTGGAAACCTTAGACTACATCAATCCGAAAGTCCGGTGTAAATTTTTTCTTTCTTTCTTATTCACTTTATTCATCTTTCATACAAAGCAAAACAATTTCCCCTTTTTGGAAAATTCATCCTTAATCAAACTCAAATTACTTGATTTCTCTTAATCATTCTTAATCATTTATATTTCAATCTCATCTATAACAAAACTTATCCTTATTCATCCTTTTGCCATAAAAACCATAACACGTCTTATACAAAAACAAACCATATACAAATAGTGCTCCCAAAAATTGGGCAACATAACGGCTGTATTTTCATAAACCCAAACCTGCAAAGGGTTTTAAAACTCACTTCTATGAATACCAGCTCAATCAAACCACACAACTCCTCGGACATCCCGTCCGGAATCCAAAACACAAGCATAAACAAACACAATCATTCAATCCTACTGCAATTCAATCCAAACGCAATCCCAGTCAGATTCATACACAATCCCAATTCATATTCCATCATCATACACATTCGTCCATATCCATACATATCCGAATCACATTCATAAATTAATTCAGTCCACAATTTCAGAATTCAATATACATCAGCCTCTTTTATATACACAAATTCATAAATCACGTAAATCAATAAATGCTTGCAATACATTATGACGATTTAAGCCATATACAATATTAATACCAAAATCCTAATTTACACAAAAGACAAACGATACAAAATCGAACAACATGTCTTGACATTCTTTCATCCGATCTCCCGCTCGATACTTGGAGATGGGGATGAAAGCGGGGGATGAGCTAGAAAGCTCGTGGATAATATATTTATAAATTGAAAGATAAGCGAAAACATTTTGCAAAACTTTTTGCCATTTATTTTTAAAGGTTTCACGGTAGAAAAACTGGCAAATTTCTTATTTCTCAAACTTTGCAAATCATTGCTAAAAAATTTCAATAGTTTCACGGCTGAAAATCCTCAATAGCTTATTTCTCAAAATTCTTACATTTTTCACACTTGCACATCACATGAACATATTCAAAAACATGGATACACAGAAATATAAACATAATGAAAAACACATAACATATCAGAATGGTTTGGTTCGGTCCAAAATAGGACGTACTGCACATTCCCGCATAGCGGTCCTGTGTAGCCGTGAACGGAACGTACTACAACTTCCCGCATCGCGGTCCGGTGTAGCCGTGACTTATGGGAGTCCGAGATCGAAACTTCAGTGCCACTAGCGGGCAACCGGGAGAAGACTTTAAAACAGACAAGTGCACACTCGTCCCACTTATGAGACCTGACCAAACCCACATAACACATAATTCGAAACCAAAAAATTTGGATTGCCCGAAGGCACTTTTTGAAAATCTTGATTTTCAAATTTTTCATATCACATCATTATATCGTATCAATACTTGATCCAGTCTCATATCCACATATCACATCACTTCATATAGCCAAACATATTCAATCTCAACTCATCAATTTAATCACATATAAATCAAATTCATAACAATTAATGCAATTTATTTCTTTAAAACATAAATCAAACGTATACAAATTCATAAAGCATATTGTTCAAATTTTTCAAATAATTCGAAAACATGATTTGCATAAATCTTGTATTTTCTTAAAAACATCCCGAAAGCATTGAATTTAATCCTTCGAAAATCAAAATTTTCAAACATTTATATAAACAATAATTTCTTAGAAATTTTTCTTCTTGATTTTCCTATAACACATGCTTACCTTAAAATTCAATAAATAAACATACTACCCACCTCGAATCAATGCTAGAAGCCTGTCCCTAGCTCCAATTTTCTAAAGCTTTTCTTCTTTCTTCCAATTTAAAATTCCCTAAACCAAATTCACCCAAATTCAACATCATAAAAAACATAATTACTCAAATTGAGCTTAGAAAACACAATTCCCTCATATATTCTAGCTATCAAAATCAAAAACTTCCTAAATCCCCAAATCACAAAAATTGGGCATAAACTCTAATTCACAATTATCCAAAATTGAACCAATTAAGCCATGCTATCTCAAAAATATAGCTTACATATCACAAACCCATACTATTTTCAAGGAAGCTAAACCAAAAATTCACTAAAAACTCAAAGATAAAAGTTCATCTCTTACCTTATTTTTCCCAATTTTTGGATTTTCCTTGTCTCATAAGGGAGCGATCACCTTCTTCCATCTTTTCCCTTTAGAATCAACTTGAAATCATCCTTGGAAGGTAGCAAAATTTCGAACCCTAATTCACTTTCCCCTTCTTTTTTCTTTCTCCATTGAAATCCGTCTTCTCTCATTCCTTCTCTCTTTTATTTCCTTAGTATCATGCTTCTCCTTCAAACAAACGACAACCCCTTTTGTTTATAGTGCCTTGTCATTTAATGAGGGCTAAATGGCCAAATTGCCCATCCACCTAAGCCTAAAGCCTTAATTCTTTATGTGATCTTCCACAAATGCCCTTGAACTTGATTTTAATTCATGCTTACTTTAGGAGATTTTTCTCACCATCAAATTGAAGGAATTTTCCTAAACTTTCTTCTACAGAAATGTTCCTCATTATCTTAATTTCATAATGCCACCAAAATCATTTAATTTGGTGGGCTACACCAAAAGTTATGATCCAAACAATTTGTACATGTCTTATGTTAAATCATTTTCCAGCACGTTATTTCCATCCAAAAATTGACATTCTTAAGCACAAAATTGAAACTCTATGTCTTCATCCCAATTGTATCCCTATTTCTCTAGTTTAATCCAAATCAAGAATCACCTCATTTGGATTACTAGAGCAAAAGTAATGGCCAATCCAAGACTGCACACTAATCCGAAATTCAATTCAAGAATTGAAAGTCTTAGGGGCTAAATTGAAATTCAATTCCTTCTTATAATTTCTAGCCCCATCTACCAATTTTATTTTGCGTCAAGAATCAAGTCAATCGGATCACCCCAAATCCTGAATTTCGCAAAAGACTAAACCATGTTCAGAAAATTTATCCAACTCATTTTGATTAAATTAATCATCCTTAATTTAACCTCATAAAAATACAAATTTCCCCTAAGAATGTAGATAATTGTCTTAGGAATCCAACGCTTAGAAAAGCAAGTCAATCGGATGTCGAACGAAAAAGTTATAAGCAAAAGATTGAAGAGGGGTCATATTTCCTATAATACTCTTTTAAACCATCAAGAATGACCTACATCTAATATCTATAAAAGCATTTATGCCCATTCTTTCGAGAATGGGTCTTAGAATGAAGCCTTTTGTTTAACCTTTAGTCTGCTATGGATTAACATTTCGTCTAGTTCAATCTTCTCCATCTAAATAACAAAATTCAGTGTCTTCATGAAAGTTGTATATCTATACGTTCTCTTTTGAACTGTCAAGAATGACCTACATCTGATAGCTATAGAAAAAGTTATGCCCATTCGTTGGAGAATAGGTCTTAGACTGAAGCCTTTTGTCTGGCCTTTCGTCTGATAAGGTTTAGGTTTTCGTCTCGTTTAATTTTCTCCATCTAAATAACAAAATCTCGCTTTAGTGTCTGCATGAAAGTTGTACATCTATAGGTTCTCATTTAAACTGTCAAGAATGACCTACATCTGATATCTATAGAAAAAGTTATGCCCATTCATTTGAAAATAGGTCATAGACTGAAGCCTTTTGTCTAACCTTTCATCTGATATGGTTTAACTTTTCGGCTAGTTCAATTTTCTCCATCTAAATAACAAAATCTCACCTCAGTGTCAGCATGAAAGTTGTATATCTATACCTTATCTTTTAAACCGTCAAGAATGACCTACATCTGATATCTATAGAAAAAGTTATAACCATTCGTTCGAGAATAGGTCTTAGATTGAAGCCTTTTTTTTTTACCATTCATCTTATATGGTTTAACTTTTCGTCTAGCTCAATTTTCTCCATCTAAATAACAAAATCTAGTTTAGAGTCTTCATGAAAGTTATATATCTATACATTCTCTTTTAAACCATCAAGAATGACCTACATCTGATATCTATAGAAAAAAGTTATGCCCATTCGTTCAAGAATAGGTCTTAGACTGAAGCCTTTTGTCTGACCTTTCATCTGATATGGTTTAACTTTTTGTCTAGTTCAATTTACTCCATCTAAATAACAAAATCTCACTTCAGTGTCTTCATGAAAGTTGTATATCTATACTTTCTCTTTTTAAACCTTTAAGAATGACCTACATCCGATATCTATAGAAAAAGTTATGCCCATTCGTTCAATAATAGGTCTTAGACTGAAACCTTTTGTCCGACCTTTCGTCTGATATGGTTTAACTTTTCGCCTGGTTCAATTTTCTCCACCTAAATAACAAAATCTCGCTTTAGTGTCTTCATGAATGTTGTATATCTATACGTTCTCTTTTAAACCATCAAGAATGACCTACATCTGATATGAATAGAAAAAGTTATGCTATTCGTTCGAGAATAGGTCTTAGACTAAAGCCTTTTGTCTGACCTTTCGTCTTATTTGGATTAACTTTTCGTTTTGTTCAATTTTCTCCATGTAAATAACAAAATCTCACATTAAAGTGGTATGTCTATACGTTCTCTTCTAAACCATCAAGAATGACCTACATACGATATCTATAGAAAAATTTATGCCCATTCATTCGAGAATAGGTCTTAGACTGAATCCTTTTGTCAGACCTTTCGTCTGATAAGGTTTAAATTTTCGTCTAGTTCAATTTTCTCCATCTAACAAACAAAATCTTGCTTCAGTGTCTTCATGAAAGTTGTATATCTATATGTTCTCCTTTAAACCATCAAGAATAACCTACATTCGATGTCTATAGAAAATGTTGGGCCCCAAATTTGTTTTTCTTGATGTTATTAAGTATGAATTAAGTTGATTGTGTTATTTATGGCATAGTTTGATTTTATTGAAAGTATTAATGGAAAATTTGGATTTAATTGAGTTTAGTATGGAATAATGTTTATGAAAGGGGTTAAAAATATATGAGGGCAAAATGGGCAAGGCACTTGAGTTATGATGTTTAAGGCTAAGCAAAGGGGGGCATTTTAGTGCTTGTATCTTCTTTTAGGGCTTAAGAAATAGAAAAGGAAAGGAAAGTAGAAAGAAGAAGAGAAAAACAGAAGAGAGAGTCGTAGGGAGAGAGGAGAAGAAGAAGAGAAAGAGGGGAAAGCTTAGGTTTGAGGATTTTCGACAAATTAGAAGCATTCTTCCGGTAAGTTAAACTCTTTTATCCTTGTTTGAGATGGATTAAACTCTAGTTGTGCTTGGAATGAGTAGGAATCGATAGTTTAGGGTTTTATGGTAGAACTTTGGTAGAAATTCATGGGTTGTTGTGTTGTTGATGTTTTTGGTGTTAGAATGAGTTTAGAAAGGAAGTATATGACTTGATTAAAGGGTTAGATGTGTTGTAGTTGAGAAAGGGAAGGATTAAAGGTTGAAAAATGTCGCAACGACGAGCGAGGCCAGTTTTTCCAACAAAGATGTTTTTAGTAATTGGAGCATATCTTTTGCTACAGAAGTCCTTTGGAGGTGATTTTTGAGGCGTTGTAAACTAGAGACATAGATCTAAAAGTTTTGTGAAGTGATGAAGTTATGAATCAGTTTCTAAGAATATGGAATTTTGGATGAAAGTTAAGAATGGAAATATTGTTTCATCATGAGTTATTGAATGAGATTTTGGTTCTTATTTTTAGGAGATCAAGAGAGGCAAGAGGATCAAGAGGCTCAAGAGGAAACTCATTCCTAGGCAAGAAAAAGCAAGGAAATCAGGTGGGTTCATGTTTATAATAAAGTAAATAAGTCACTCATTATTTTGTTCAAATCAAGAAAGATTCAAGGCATTTAAATTGCATCATTAACGATTGCATTACATGTTATTATGAATGATTATATTCTGCTATGTGATTTGCATTCATGATTATTAACAAGGTTTTCACAAAGGGGTGTTCTCCTTTCACGAATACAAGTACACGAAATCATGTTTTACGAAATATATGACAAGCAAGATTACAAGCAAGTTTACAAGCAAATGCCAGTTTGGCAAACAAGTTTACAAGAACATGAATCATGCATATTTATGTGGGTTTGCGGTGTCCCTCACGAATAGTCAAGTGCACATTGACTCACGAAAAGGCTTCTCCCGTCTGCCCGCTAGTGGCACAGGGTTTCTCACAAGGATTCCCTCACGAAACTATGTCTACACATCAACATTTCGATGGAATGTGTAGTACGTCACGAACCAGGGACAACCCAAACCATTATGTTATGTTATGTGTTTATGATTTGTTGTTATGTTCCATACATCACGAATTGTTCAAGATTCAAGCATATTTCAAGATAATGACTCATGCATGTTCAATCGCTATGATTTCAACAAGTATCACGACAATGAGTTATTTTTGAATACTTTTGCTTATTGCGATATTATGAATATGTTCCCACGAGCTTTATAGCTCACCCCCTCTTATCTCCCCCATTCAAGTGACGAGCAAGAGACCGAGTGAGTCACGAGTTACAGCAGCACTCCATTTTGTCATGTTTATTTTTAAGCTTTAGGTACATTTCAAGTATGATTGGTTCAAGAGTATTTTGTATTTTTGGCTCTTGAACTCAAAGTTGTAATTTGTTTTGAGCTGTTCTTCAAGTTTAGTAAAATTCATCTTTTGGAGCATGAATTATGAATTTGAGCATGAATTATGAATTTGTCTGTTTAAATCAAATGAAAGCAGGTTTCAAGTTTGTTTTCCAGTAGGCCCATTGATCTTTCGCGGGTCTTTTCCTTAAACGTATAATTAACATGTTTCACGCCACGCTCTCATGTCCGATGTTGCGCTCTGGCAGCAGGGTCCAATAGAAAAAGTTATGCCCATTCGTTTGAGAATAGGTCTTAGACTGAAGCCTTTTGTCTGACCATTCTTCTGATATGGTTTAACTTTTGTCTAGTACAATCTTCTCCATTTAAATGACAAAATATTGCTTCAGTGGCTTCATGAAAGTTTTATATCTATATGTTCTCTTTTAAACCGTGAAGAATGACCTACATTTGATATCTATAGAACGACCTTTCGTCTGATATGATTGAACTTTTCGTCTATTTCAATTTTCTCTATCTAACTAACAAAATCTTGCTTCAGTGTCTTCATGAAAGTTGTATATCTATACGTTCTCTTTTAAACCATTAGGAATGACCTACATCTGATGTCTATAGAAAAAGTTATGCCCATTCGTTCGAGAATAGGTCTTAGACTGAAGCCTTTTGTCTGACCTTTCGTCTGATATGGTTTAACTTTTCTTCTATTTAATTTTTTCCATCTAAATAAAAAAATATTCTTCATGAAAGTTGTATATCTATACCTTCTCTTTTAAACCGTCAACAATGACCTACATCCGATATCAATAAAAAAAAGTTATGCCCTTTCGTTCTAGAATAGGTCTTAGACTGAAGCATTTTGTCTGACCTTTCGTCTGATATGGTTTAACTTTTTGTGTAGTTCAATTTTCTCCATCTAACAAACAAAATCTTGCTTCAGTGTCTTCATGAAAGTTGTTTATTTGTACGTTCTCTTTTAAACCATCAAGAATGACCTACATCCGATGTCTATAGAGAAAGTTATGCCCATTTGTTCGATAATAGGACTTAGACTGAAGCCTTTTGTTTGACCTTTCGTCTGATATGGTTTAACTTTTTGTCTAGTTCAATCGTCTCCATCTAAAGAACAAAATATCGCTTCAGTGTCTTCATGAAAGTTGTATATCTATACGTTCTCTTTTAAACCATCAAGATTGACCTACATTTAATATCTATAGAAAAAGTCATGCCCATTCGTTCGAGAATAGGTCAAAGACTGAAGCCTTTTGTCTGAACTTTCGCCTGATATAGTTTAACTTTTTGTCTAGTTCAATTTTCTCCATCTAAATAACAAAATCTTGCTTCAGTGTCTTCATGAAAGTTTTATATCTATACGTTCTCATTTAAACCGTTAAGAATGACCTGCATCTGATATCTATAGAAAAAGTTTTTCCCATTCGTTCGAGAATGGGTTTTAGACTTAAACCTTTTGTCTGACCTTTCGTCTGATATGGTTTAACTTTTTGTCTATTTAATTTTCTCAATCTAAATAACAAAATATCACTTTAATGTCTTCATGAAAGTTGTATATCTAAACCGTCTCTTTTAAACCGTCAAGAATGATCTACATCCGATATCCATAAAAAAAATTATGCCCATTCGTTCTAGATTAGGTCTTAAACAGAAGCCTTTTGTCTGACCTTTCGTCTGATATGGTTTAACTTTTCGTCTACTTCAATTTTCTACATCTAACTAACAAAATCTTGCTTCAATGTCTTCATGAAAGTTGTATATATATACGTTCTCTTTTAAATCATCAAGAATAAACCACATCCGATGTCTATATAAAAAGTTATGCCCATTCGTTCGAGAATATGTCTTAGACTGAAGCATTTTGTTTGACCTTTTGTCTGATATGGTTTAACTTTTTGTCCAGTTCAATCTTCTCCAACTAAATAACAAAATATTTCTTCAGTGTCTTCATGAAAGTTTCATATCTATACGTTCTCTTTTAAACTGTCAAGAATGACCTACATCTGATATATATAGAAAAAGTTATGCCCATTCGTTCGAGAATACGTCTTAGACTGAAGCCTTTTGTTTGACCTTTCATCTGATATAGTTTAAACTTTTGTCTACAATTTTCTCCATCTAAATAACAAAATCTCACTTTAGTGTCTTCATGAAAGTTGCATATCTAAACTTTCCCTTTTAAACCTTCAAGAATGACCTACATCTGATATCCATAAAAAACGTTATGCCCATTTGTTCGAGAATAGGTCATAGACTGAAGCCTTTTGTCTGGCCTTTCGTCTGATATGGTTTAACTTTTTGTCTAATTCAATCTTCTCCATCTAAATAAGAAAATCTCGCTTCAGTTTCTTCATGGAAATTGTATATTTATACGTTCTCTTTTAAACCATCAATAATGACCTACATCCGATGTCTATAGAGAAATTTACGCACATTCGTTCCAGAATAGGTCTTAGACTGAAGCCTTTTGTCTGACCTTTTGTCTGATATGTTTTAATTTTTTGTCTAGTTCAATCTTTTCCATCTAAATAATAAAATATCGTTTCAGTGTCTTCATGAAAGTTGTATATCTATAAGTTCTCTTTTAAACCATTAGGAATGACCTACATCGAATATCTATAGAAAATATTATGGCCATGCAGTCGAGAGTAGGTCTTAGATTGAGGCCTTTTGTCTGACCTTTCGTCTGATATGGTTTAACTTTTGTCTAGTTCAATCTTCTCCATCTAAATAATAAAATATTGCTTCAGTGTCTTCATGAAAGTTGTATATCTATACCTTCTCTATTAAACCATCAAGAATTACCTGCATCTGATAGCTATAGAAAAATTTATGCTAATTTATTCGAGAATAGGTCTTAGACTGAAGCCTTTTGTCAGACCTTTTGTTTTATATGGTTTAACTTTTCGTCTAGTTCAATCTTCTCCATCTAAATAATAGAATATCGCTTCAGTGTCTTCATGAAAGTTGTATATCTATATGTTCTCTTTTAAACCGTCAAGAAAGACCTACATCTGATATCTATAGAAAAAGTTATGCCCATTTGTTCCAGAATAGGTCTTAGACTGAAGCCCTTTGTCTGACCTTTTGTCTTATATGGTTTAACTTTTTGTCAAGTTCAATTTTCTCCATCTAAATAAAAAAATATCACTTTTGTGTCTTCATCAAAGTTGTATATCTATACCTTCTATTTTAAACAGTCAAGAATGACCTACATCCAATATATTTAAATAAATTTATGCCCATTTGTTCGAGAATAGGTCTTAGACTGAAGCCTTTTCTCTGACCTTTCGTCTGATATGGTTTAACTTTTCGTCTAGTTCAATTTTCTCCATCTAACTAAGAAAATCTTGCTTCAGTGTCTTCATGAAAGTTGTATATCTATACGTTCTCTTTTAAACCATCAGGAATGACCTACAAAAAATGTCTATAGAAAAAGTTATGCCCATTCGTTCGAGAATAGGCCTTAGACTGAAGCCTTTTGTCTGACCTTTCGTCTGATATGGTTTAACTTTTCTTCTATTTAATTTTCTCCATCTAAATAAAAAAATATCACTTTAGTGTCTTCGTGAAGGTTGTATATCTAAACCTTCTCTTTTAAACCGTCAAGAATGACCTACATCAGATATCAATAAAAAAAGTTATGCCCATTCGTTCTAGAATAGGTCTTAGACTGAAGCTTTTTGTCTGACCTTTCGTCTGATATGGTTTAACTTTTCGTCTAGTTCAATTTTCTCCATCGAACTAACAAAATCTTACTTCAGTGTCTTCATGAAAGTTGTTTATTTGTACGTTCTCTTTTAAACCATCAAGAATGACCTACATCCGATGTCTATAGAAAATGTTATGCCCATTTGTTCAAGAATAGGTCTTAGACTGAAGCCTTTTGTTTCACCTTTCGTCTGATATGGTTTAACTTTTTGTCTAGTTCAATCGTGTCCATCTAAACAACAAAATATCGCTTCAGTGTCTTCATGAAAGTTGTATATCTACACGTTCTCTTTTAAACCATCAAGAATCACCTACATCTGATATCTATAGAAAAAGTCATGCCCATTCGTTCGAAAATAGGTCATAGACTGAAGCCTTTTGTCTGAACTTTCGCCTGATATAGTTTAACTTTTCATCTAGTTCAATTTTCTCCATCTAAATAACAAAATCTTGCTTCAGTGTCTTCATGAAAGTTTTATATCTATACGTTCTAATTTAAACTGTCAAGAATGACCTGCATCTGATATCTATAGAAAAAGTTATGCCCATTCGTTCGAGAATGGGTTTTAGACTTAAACCTTTTGTCTGACCTTTCGTCTGATATGGTTTAACTTTTTGTCTATTTCAGTTTCTGAATCTAAATAACAAAATATCACTTTAGTGTCTTCATGAAAGTTGTATATCTAAACCTTCTCTTTTAAACCGTCAAGAATGACCTACATTCGATATCCATAGAAAAAGTTATGCCCATTCGTTCTAGATTAGGTCTTAAACTGAAGCTTTTTGTCAGACCTTTCGTCTGATATAGTTTAACTTTTCATCTACTTCAATTTTCTCCATCTAACTAACAAAATCTTTCTTCGGTGTCTTCATGAAAGTTGTATATCTATACGTTCTCTTTTAAATCATCAAGAATAACCTACATCCGATGTCTACACAAAAAGTTATGCGCATTCGTTCGAGAATAGGTCTTAGAATGAAGCCTTTTGTTTGACCTTTCGTCTGATATGGTTTAACTTTTTGTCTTGTTCAATCTTCTCCATCTAAATAACAAAATATTGCTTTAGTGTCTTCATGAAAGTTTCATATCTATATGTTCTCTTTTAAACCGTCAAGAATGACCTACATCTGATAAATATAGAAAAAGTTATGCCCATTCGTTGGAGAATACGTCTTAGACTGAAGCCTTTTGTTTGACCTTTCGTCTGATATGGTTTAACTTTTTGTCTAGTTCAATTTTCTCCATCGAAATAACAAAATCTCGCTTCAGTTTCTTCATGAAAGTTGTATATCTATACGTTCTCTTTTAAACCATCAAGAATGACCTACATCCGATGTCTATAGAAAAATTTACGCACATTCGTTCCAGAATAGGTCTTAGACTGAAGCCTTTTGCCCGACCTTTTGACTGATATGGTTTAACTTTTTGTCTAGTTCAATCTTCGCCATATAAATAGCAAAATCTGGTTTTAGTTTCTGCATAAAAGTTGTATATCTATACATTCTCTTTTAAACCATCAAGAATGACCTACATCCGATGTCTATAGAAAAATTTATGCAAATTTGTTCCAGAATAGGTCTTAGACTTAAGCCTTTTGTCTAACCATTCCTCTGATATGGTTTAATTTTTTGTCTAGTACAATATTCTCCATCTAAATAAAAAAATATCGCTTCAATGTCTTAATGAAATTTGTATATCAATACGTTCTCTTTTAAACCATCAAGAATGATCAACATCCGATGTGATGTCTACAAAAAAAGTTATGGTCATTCGTTCGAGAATAGGTCATAGACTGAAGCCTTTTGCCTGACCTTTCGCCTAATATGGTTTAACTTTTGGTCTAGTTCAATCTTCTCCATCTAAACAAAAAATAAAGCTTCAGTGTCTTCATGAAAGTTGTATATCTATACGTTCTCTTTTAAACCATCAAGAATGAACTACATCTGATATCTATAGAAAAAGTCATGCCCACTCATTCGAGAATAGGTCTTAAAATGAAGCCTTTTGTCTGACCTTTCGTCTAATAAGGTTTAACTTTTCGTCAAGTTCAATTTTGTCCATCTAAATAACAAAATCTCACCTTAGTGTCTTCATGAAAGTTGTATATCTATACCTTCTCTTTTGAACCGTCAAGAATGACCCACATCCGATATCCATAAAAAAAGTTATGCCCATTCGTTCGATAATAGGTCTTAGACCGAATCCTTTTGTCTGATATGGTTTAACTTTTCGTCTAGTTCAATTTTCTTCATCTAACTAACAAAATCTTGCTTCAGTGTCATCATGAAAGTTGTATATCTATACGTTCTCTTTTAAACCGTCAAGAATGACCTACATCTGATATCTATAAATAAATTTATGCCCATTAGTTCGAGAATAGGTCTTAGACTGAAGCCTTTTGTCTAACCTTTTGTCTGATATGGTTTAGCTTTTGGTCTAGTTCAATTTTCTCCATCTAACTAACAAATTCTTGCTTCAATGTCTTCATGAAAGTTGTATATCTATACGTTCTTTTTTAAACCTTCAAGAGTGACCTACATCCGATGTCTATAGAAATAGTTATGCCTACTCGTTAGAGAATAGGTCTTAGAGTGAAGCCTTTCGTCTGACCTTTCGTCTGATATGGTTTAACTTTTTGTCTAGTTCAATCTTCTCGATCTAAATAACATAATATCGCTTCAGTGTCTTCATGAAAGTTGTATATCTATACGTTCTGTTTTAAAATATCAAGAATGACCTACATCTGATATCTACAGAAAAAGTTATGCCCATTCCTACGTGAATAGGTCTTAGAATGAAGTCTTTTGTTTGACCTTTATTCTGATATGGTTTAACTTTTGCTCTAGTTCAATTTTCTCCATCTAAATAACAAAATCTCGCTTCAGTTTCTTCATGAAAGTTGTATATCTATACCTTCTCTTTTAAACCATCAAGAATGACCTACATTCGATGTCTATAGAAAAATTTACGCACATTCGTTCCAGAATAGGTCTTAGACTGAAGCTTTTTGCCTGACCTTTTGAGTGATATGGTTTAACTTTTTGTCTAGTTCAATCTTCGCCATCTAAATAGCAAAATTTGGTTTCAGTTTCTGCATAAAAGTTGTATATCTATACCTTCTCTTTTAAACCATCAAGAATGACATACATCCGATGTCTATAGAAAAATTTTTGCAAATTTTTTCCTGAACAGGTCTTAGACTTAAGCCTTTTGTCTGACCATTCGTCTGATATGGTTTAATTTTTTGTCTAGTTCAATCTTCTCCATCAAAACAACAAAATATCACTTTAGTGTCTTCATGAAAGTTGTATATCTATACGTTCTCTTTTAAACCATCAAGAATGACCTACATCTGATATCTATAGAAAAAGTCATGCCCATTCATTCGAGAATAGGTCTTAGAATGATGCCTTTTGTCTGACCTTTCGTTTAATAAGGTTTAACTTTTCGTCTAGTTCAATTTTGTCAATCTAAATAACAAAATCTCACGTTAGTGTCTTCATGAAAGTTGTATATCTATACCTTCTCTTTTAAAACGTCAAGAATGACCTACATCCGATATCTACAAAAAAAGTTATTCCCATTCGTTCGATAATAGGTCTTAGACCGAAGCCTTTTGTCTGAACTTTTGTCTGATATGGTTTAACTTTTCGTGTAGTTCAATTTTCTCCATCTAACTAATAAAATCTTGCTTCATTGTCATCATGAAAGTTGTATATCTATACGTTCTCTTTTAAACCGTCAAGAATGACCTACATTCGATATCTATATATAAATTTATGCCCATTAGTTCGAGAATAGGTCTTAGACTGAAGCCTTTTGTCTGACCTTTCGTCTGATATGGTTTAACTTTTGGTCTAGTTCAATTTTCTCCATCTAACTAACTATTGGGACCCAATCCGGGAACCGGATCCCAACATAGATAGTATCAGAGCCCAGTATTATGATCGTACTTGGGCGTTTGTGTCTAACTGATTTGTATAAGAGTGTTCAAGCATAAGATTGAATTTGTGAGAATGTGATAAAGATAGAGTGCATACCAAAGTGCTTGATAGATGAAGATGATAAGAATGTTAAGTGATTTCAGGAAATTGTGCATGAAATTGAGATTTGAAGTTCATGAGGAATTAGGATGATTTGATTTTGTATATCCATTTATGAGTGAAAGATGAGCATGGAGATGGATTTTTATGAAATATTTGAAGACCTAATTAAGTGATTGATGAGGGACAAGAACTTTGATGAATTTTAGGTTTGTGATTGAAAATTGCGATTTGAATTGAATGATAGCATTTGGATGAAATTAAATTGATTATACTTTTGTGAGATGAAAAAATGACTGTTTGGAGATAAGATAAAATGAAACAGTGTTTTGCTATGATATTGAATAAGTGAAAGATAAGTATGACGAGAAATTAGTTTGAAAGTGTGTGACTAGTGTTATAAAGTAAAGGGAAAAGTTACTTGGTGTCTAATCAAGTATGAATTTCGAGGACGAAATTCTTTTAAGAGGGGGAGAAATGTTGGACCCCGATCTTTAAGTGGAATTTAGAAATAGTAAATGAAATTGAATGAGTGTTTTGTTTAAGTATTATGTTATAGATGAAGTTATGCTTTAAGGAAATTTTGAGAAAAGAATTATGAGTTTACAATGTATTTTATAATTGTGGAGATTTGTATGGGTTATGAAAGTTTAAGTGAATGAATTGATTGAAAAGTTAGTAGAAAATCAAGAAATAAAGAGAAAAGTGAGAGAATTTGAAAAATTAAGAAAGTTGACTTTTGGAGATAGAAAGTTTGGCTTGAGAGAGTTGACTTTTGTTTGATGCAAAATTTGAGAAAATTATCTTCTGGAAACTTGTAGTTTATGTCAAGAGATTTTTGTAACCATAAAGTTTGATATTTTTCGATATCGAAAGTGAGAGTTATGATCAGTCAAAGTTCACTTAGAGTTTGACTTTTTGAAAAAAAAGTTGACTTTTTGATTTAGGCAAAATTCGAGAAAATGATCAACATGAAAATTGTAGCCTCTGTCGAGAGCTTTTTGTGGACATAAAGTTTGCTATTTTTCGATGTCGGGATTGAGAGATATGATTTTCCGAAGATATGCTTTGTTTTGAAAATGTTATTAAGTATAGATTTGTGTGTTCTATACTTCGAGGCCACTCGTCGTATAGATTTAGTCTGAATTGGAGTAAGTAGTCTTCATGAAAGTTTTAGATGATGTTTTTATCTTTCCATTGATATAAAGTTTGAAATTTTTCGATATCGGGACTAGGAGTTATGAGCGATTACAAATTGGAAGTCGTTTAGGAAAAGCTGTTTTGGATAGAATCTTTGATTGAGTTTTTGACCTCTTTCGAGACCTAATTTGATTTTGATTTCTTCAAGAAAGTTGTAGAGCTTCCTTTGATATTTTTATTGACACCAAATTTGTCAAATTCTGAGTTCGGGATCGAGAGATATGATTTTTGAAAAGTTCGGTTTTGAAGTTCGGTTACTTTGTTTTTAATCCGATCCCTTTTGTAATCTTTTGCTTATAATTCCTTTGTTCGACATCCGATTGACTTGATTCTCGAAGCGTTGGATTTCTAAGACAATTAATTTCATTTTTATGAAGAATTATGATTTTTAGGAGATTAAATGGAAAGAGATTGATTGAACCAAAGTAAGAGATTTGGTTATAGGTTATAAGTTGGATAATTTTCTGAACATGGTTCAGTATTTTGCAAAATTCGGGAGTTGTACAACTCCGATTGAGTTGATTCTTGAGGAAAAATAAAATTAAGATATAGGGCTACAATTCTTGTGAAGGGATCGAAATTTAATTTCATTCCTAAGATTGTTAATTTTTGGACTGAAGTTATGTTAATGTTCAGTCTCGAAAGTATTATAAGCTTAAATTCATTGTTTTAAATGATTTGATAAATTGATAGAAATTTCTGAAAATGCATTTGTTGTGTATGCATTGACAAATTATGCAAATTATTGATTGATTGAATTATGTGAACTGTGAGTTTGTTGTGTTTGATGAAATGAAGTTCAAAATGTGCCTTCGGACAGTTTGATTAGTATGTGTGAAAAGTAAGATTTTTGAAAAGGGCCTTCGGGCAATTTGAATCTCCGTTTTCGTTTATATATTATGTGGGTTCGGTTAGGTCCCTCTGTGAGTCAGTGCACTGTCTCTATTCGTTATAGCCTTCTCCCGGCTGCCCGCTAGTGGCACGGAGCTCCGAATTCGGACTCCCTTCAAGGCTACACTGGACCGCAATGCGGAAAAGTGTAGTACGTTCTGTTCATGGCTGCACAGGACCGCTATGCGGGAATGTGCAGTACGTTCTGTTACGGACCGAACCAGACCATTCTGATATGTTACGTGTTTTGATTTGTTTCTGTGTGCTGCATTCATGTTTAAAAAATTGAGAAAGGGAAAAGGTGACTTTTGTTATGAAAAGCTTGAAAAAAATTGAAAGGTTTAGGAAACCATTTTGAAAAGTAACAAAGTTTGAAAAATTAGCCCTTTTGGCAAAAAGTTTATGAAAGAAACGATTTCTGCTTATTTTTCATTTTATAAATGTGTTATCCACAAGCTTCCGAGCTCACCTCCCTTTCATCCCCATCTCCAGGTTTTCAAGCAAGAGATCGGATGAAAGAGCATCAAGTTCGATTTTGCCGCATTTGTATTTTTGTGTAAATTGAGTATTGATATTGTTTTTGGCTTGAATTGCCTTTTGTGTATATAAAGCAGTTATTACGGGATGTATATGAATTCGAGACTTGGATATTGATTTTATGATCATAATTGAGTATGATTATGCTTTATGTATGTAATTGGATATTGAATGTGGATTTTGCATATGGATTTGAGATATTGAATGTGGTTGGGATTGATTGAGATTTTATATGATCGATTGAGGATTTTTGAAGTGTTAGGTTTAGATGTGCGTTTTTGCTGGTGTTTCGGATTCCGGACGGGAGGTCCGATGTTGATTTGTGTTGTTGGGTTGAGATATTAGAAGTGTATTTTGCCTTTGCAGGAATTTTTTTGGGCTGTCAAAATACAGCCGTTATGTTGCCCGATTTTCGGTAAAAATCGGGTTAAAATAAGAATAAGAACTAAGAAGTTAGTTTGGTAAAGATGAGATTTGCATGATTAAGACAAATTATATGAATTGAGTGTT